>CAAKHD010001251.1:0-18586 GCA_901007705.1 Fistularia tabacaria | reverse complement strand
CCGTCCCCGACCTTGTTTTGCAGGCTGACACGAGGATTGACGGACTGAGATGGACGGATCATCTGGAAAGTGGTCGAAATGACCTGGGCTTGAGTGTCGGAGTACTTGGAGTATCTTTCCACATCAGAAACAAATGAACGGTTACAAAAATGAGACAAAGTAATGAGCCGGATCCCTGAGTGCAGCCGCCCCCACGAACACGTTTAATGACAGACAACGTTTTCACACAGCGGCGTTTCAGGTCAAACAACAAAACATAACATAAAACAGAAAAACTGCTGTTTTCTGAATCGGACGATGAAGATGAATCCACTGTGTGTGCAGCTTCACTAGCAGCGTCCCGGTGACACTGACGAGTGCAGAATGCTGGGTTTCCAGGTGGCGAAGACGTTTTGAAGGCTTCTGTGCCTCATCAGAGAGACGGTTGCTGCAGATTCTGCAGAGCGTGGAAACAACCAATGCAATAAATCCATGTGTCAAGTAGGACTCTGTAGGATCGGCTGTTAAATGCAGCTTTGTTTTTCTTTGGGGGCTCTTCCTCTGTCTCCTCATTGGCTCTTTTACTCTGCGCAAAGAAACCAACCAAAGCCCTTTTTTTTCCTGTTCTGTTCATTCTGCTAGCTTGGGGGTTTGAATTTAGCGGTAGCGTGCTATCTGTTAGCGGGCGGCGCAGCCCCTTTCAGAAGGTAGTGGATGCAGGTAAGGCATGTGAGCGAAGCAAAGCGTCTGGATGAGAGTCAGCAGTGAGTCAGAGACAGATGTGATGGAGAGAATCCACTCATTTTCCAACAATAACACAAGGTTCAGAATCAGATCAGAAATAAAAGGGAAAAAATGTAAGTTATGTATCCTTTCCTTCCTGGTAACCATTAGGTTGGGGACAACTGCTCTCCAAAGGTCAGAGCAGACTTTACATGCTGAGGAGACTCAGGTCCTCAGCAGTGCAGGGGGTTCTCCGAAGAACCTTCTTCCGCACCGTCGTGGCTTCAGCCATTGTCTTCGGCGGCGTCATGCTGGAGCCGCAGCCTATCAGCGGCTGACAGGAAGAAGATGGACAAGCCTGAGGGAAGCGAGCTCCATCCTGGGGGGGCGTCAGGAAGCTAAGCTAACATCTCTGATGAACAACGACTAACACCCCGTGCAGAACATCACTGAGCAGCTCCTTTTCAACCCCAGGTGTGTGAAGGAGATTTCACAGCTGCTGCTCCTCTGCTTAACACTCAGCTCTGCTCTCAATAGACCTCTTTTTCACTCATTCATTCTTCATTCATTCAGTCACATTCATTCATTCATTCACTCTCCCACACATCCACTCACCGTCGGTGTTACCGCTGCGCTGCTCGCATTGTTGTTGTTCACTGCTCGTCGCAGCTTCTGCACACGCTCATACTGTTTATATATTGCTATCATATTGTTTAGTTGCCACTTGTTTAACAAGTCCTACCTGTTTATATTTATATATATATATATATATATATAAATATATATATATATTGCTAACACTGTTTATTTTTAGTTTATACTATCTAACTTTTCTTGCACTGTCCACTTTCTGCTGTGAGTGGTTGAAATTTCCCCACTTTGGGACCATTCTATTCTATTCTATTCTATTCTATTCTATTCTATTCTATTCTATTCTATTCTATTCTATAAGTCCAGCTACTCATTTGAATTTTTGCAGGGAACCTCCAAGATACGCGAAACTCATTCACGACGGCGGAGAGCTAAAGCTTCCGCCAGCATCCCGTATGCGGCTGAATCCGAGCAGACTCCTCTTTGTTGCACCTACTTTAAAATCAGAGCTGCTCGGCGCGGCGGCTGCGGAGCGATAGCTTTCTAAGGGCATAGAAGATCAAATACTGCGAGCGGAGGTTCTAGATCTTGTCCGGTTTGGACTTCTGTCTCCGGGGGGATTGTAGTTTATGTGAAATGATCATAATATCAAAGTCTGGGGTGTAAGCTAAGCCGGGAGAAGAGAAAGATGGAACTCTGTGAGAGCCGTGTCAGAGCGCTGGGTTACAAAAACACAGAAAAGTACTTCCAAGTTGCTGAAAAGGGAGCAGCGAGAAGCAGCTCATCGTTGGCGCACAATTACAGCTGCAGCCTGTCAACCCCTGAGATGTCACGCAGAAGCAGGGACATTGATGAATGGACTTTGGCTCAAACTGGGGTTTTGGTGGTTACATTAACGAGAAGACGGCACGGAGCGGCTCATTGGATGGAGATGCGTATCGATTTCCACCCGTGCAGCCGGTGGCCGACCGGGGAAGGACGGACGGGAGCCGCGGGCCGCAGGGACCCCGTTCACCAGGACTGACGCAACGTCCAGTTTCCCATCTCATTTCTTGTTTTCCAAACGTGGCCTCGGGATTTAGCAGCGCAAGATTAGCACGAAAGCCGGATGAATGAATGTAAAATATGTCTAAAGGTTGATCGATAAAACAAAAAAGAAATAATTGACAAATACATGAATTCATAGATAAATAAGATTATAATAGATGGATATAAAGTTTAAAAAGATAGATAAAAATTATAATAAAGCCTAGTAAATATCTAAGTATGAAAAAATATATACAAATCAGTAATTCCCTTTTTTTATATCTTCAAATGAATTGTTCCATACGTGGTCAAATTCACCCCACAGATCAGGAGAGCAGATGAACGAATGGCTGAATTTGAGTCTCTCTTGACCAGGTGTTGAACGGCAGGAGACACAAAACGCTCGCCGACGTTGTGCAGGTATCACAAATCTGTTGATCAGAAGCAGCTGAGAGCTGAGCAAAGTCCTCCTGTCCTCTTGATCTTCACGGACTCCACGGGTTTCACGCTCACCGTGTGAGGCCAGACTTAAAAAGCTGCCGAGGCACGTTTGACTCCTGGTTGCCTCGGGCGCAGAGGGGCCGGGATGCATCGCCATTGGTCGGTCGGCACCGCGGACGTCGGATGCCGGAGAACCCGGTGGCCGTGGCGCGTTTAGCGCGGCTAACCCTTAAGATAGCATCGTATGGCGTAAGCGCCACGTTGCTACACATTGTCTTCTCCAATGTCTGGACGACTTGTGTTTTGTTTTTGTTCAGAACCGAAATGACATTGGAATCCGTCACATACAGTAATTTCCGGACTATTGATCGCACCTGAATATTAGCCGCACCGCCTGAAAATCAATCAAGAAATAAATGTGTGCAAATGTAGCACTCGTCCACGTTGTAACATGAGACACAGAATGAAACATTCTTTTGTCAAATTTTTTATTCAATATATATGGGTAACATCCAAAAATGCGCATTGGAAATCCTTTTTTTCCAAACAGTGGCTGGAACACAGTTGGTTAAAAAAGATAGATAGTAAGTAACGCAAGGAAAAGTCCATCCATCCATCCATTTGCTTTGTCCTCCTCCAGCCGATCGCTCTCTTCGTCTTCCTCATGCGCACTGAAACCGTCGAAGTCGTCGTCTTCGCTGTCGGAATCGAACAGCCTGAGGATTTCCCGGAGATTTCATTGGTCCGATGCGACCAGGCTGAATGTTTTGCCGGCGTGAAGCTCGATAGCCCAAAAAAAAGATTAAAAAATTAATGTTTAAGAAGCGTGGAAAAAAAGCGTCGGCTCTCAGTCTGGAAATGAACGTATATATTTACATGTATGTTTGTAAATCCGACTGAAAGAGCGAAAGCCTCAGCAGCCAACGACCTCAAACAATACGCTGTTTGGAACGAAGCGTTAAAAAAAAGGCAATGCTGCGCTCAGTCTTCCACCCGAGGCCTGCTGTTAGCGCGCCGTTCGCTTCCTGCGGCGGCGGGGGGGGGGGGCTACCAGAGACAAGAAGCTGAAATAGCAATGGTTTTGGGTCTGAGCTGGAAGAGCGGCGCTCTGCTCTCTTGGCGAGTGAGCAGCCAGTAATTGATCTGGCAGCACCGCTAACCATCTGGGCCCTTTCTCTTCAAACAGAGAGGACAAGACAACACACACACACACACACACACACACACACACACACACACACACACTGCCGGTTCCATCCACCCTAAAGCGGAGCGTTGGATGTTGCAATTTATTATAAAATTGTTTGAAATTGGATGGAAATAAAGAATAGACCCTTTTTTTGCCCTCAATTCTACGTTGGGGTTTTAGAAGCTCCAGTCTTTCCCGGCTGTCTCGACGGCCTCCTCCTCAGCTGTCCCGGGTCTCCCAGAGTGATGAGGTGAAGCTCAAGCGTCGCCGGTGTAGAGCATCTGACACTGGGCAGATGGGGTTCAACCATCTGGAGCAAAGTATGGATGTGATCTGACTGGGTTCCCGGAATATGTTGTGTGCTCTAAGAAGACCTGGCAAAGAGACCGAGACCCTTCCACGGAACGACCTCTCATGCCCAGCCTCACATCTTCGTGGCCACGTAGATACCACGTAGTCACACTCTTGTCTGCCGTCTGGATCTTAAACACCTTTCCATTTCATCTCTAAACTCCTGGACATGGAGCCCTGGACCCATCAAGCACTTCATTTGGGCCTTCTCTGGAAATGTGAATGTCCTCTGAGATCACCCTCGGAACATGGTCCACTCTTGGATCTTCTTCTGCACTTGCTCTGAAGCATCTGAGCTGTGGCCCAGCTGACCTTCGCGACTTCTGTCCTCCTCACCAGAGCCTCCGGCCGAGGCTGAACTTTAGGAAACTGTATCTCGGAGCATTGCTGAAACTCGCTCCTCACAGGTGGAGGAACCATCTGTGCATCGTGGTGAGTGTTGTTCATCCGGGTGATTGGAGCTCCTCTTGGAGCT
This sequence comes from Fistularia tabacaria, assembly GCA_901007705.1. NCBI lineage: Eukaryota > Metazoa > Chordata > Actinopteri > Syngnathiformes > Fistulariidae > Fistularia > Fistularia tabacaria. Next base: position 13,811 of record CAAKHD010001251.1, on the reverse strand, counting down.
CCTCAGCTACCAATGACCTCTAACCCTGCGCAGCCTCACCGTTCAGATGCCCACAAACCTCTTGATTGTCAGAGCTGCCAGGTTTCCCTTGTAGTAAAGAAAGAAAATGTGTGTTTTAGCTGCACTCCAGTCCTGCTAATAAAATGCTCAGCCTTGGAATTGGACGCCACTCAGGACGCAATAACTTCTGGGCTTCTTGTAGCTTTTCCAAATTAATTTTCAACCATGTGGCTTAGCAACCATTGGCCAAGCACAAAGAATGTATTGAAAGTAAAACCCAACACGACGGAGCAAAGTGCAGTGCGGGGAGAAGAAAACATGTCGGTTGCGGCTTGACAGAAACAAAATAGTCCAAATTGGCATTTGTTATTGAGACGATTTCTGGTGGCCTGCTAACGCGTGCTCTCGGCCCATAGTTGGAGCTCCTTCTGCATCATACACTGCATCAGTGCAGTGTGCATGGAGTCAACCGGCCTGGGGCTCTGCTAGGTTGCATGGAGGCCCAGTGAGCTTTGACAACAGCCTTCTGCACTGCCCAGCACCGCGGCTTTGACTGGTGCTGGCTCTGTGAGCAGATCCTGGCAGCCAGGAAGCCACTTCTTAACGAAGCTTCATGAGGCAGAAACACCAAGTTGTCTACAAATCTCCTGCTTGACGATCCTGTTGACTTTGGAAGTGAGGAGACAGTGGACCAACGCGACCCGACGATCCTCCACTGTCTGTGGACACTTCAAGCCGGACTTTGGATCCTCTGTGTCTCCAACTCTTTCTCCAACATCTTTGACTTCCACTTCTTTCATTCAAAAGCTGGACTTTCACCTTCTGAGCAACGGTTCCGTCCTTGGCCTTTGCCAAGAACGTGTCTGATGCCGACCCTGGTCGAAGGAGCACGACGACTTCAGGCTTTTTCCCGGACACATCTTTGTACGTCGGGTCTCGGTTCAGCCCCCCGCTCTCCTGAAGCTCCTCCGGGTTCGTCCCTGTGGCTTGCGCACCTTTTCCTCCCTTCCAGGCAGCTTTGAAACCCCTCTGAGCGAGCAGCGCTCCGTGATCAGCTACGATCCTCTGTGTCTTACCGGCCTCGTGGACGCTGTCGCTGAGTTCCCTCTGCTCATGTCGGAAGTCCTCACGTCTCAGCGGTATCTTTACTCAAAGTTAACCCGAAGTATGACAATCTTTCCAGCTGTGTTCTGGTTCTGCTATCTCATCGTGCTTCCGAAGGTTATTCGTATGAGTGGGTTTCCGTGGACCCCCCCGTGTATCTGGGGTTTCTCTTTGTGTTTGCGCCTTTTCTTGGTGTTTTTGGAAGAGGGGGTTCGGGTAAAACAGAAGTAAATTGGAGGCCGCCGGCTGGACGAGAGCGACTGTCGGCCGCGGGTCACATCCACCTCCTGCGGCAGCCTGGTTAAACGATGCTGTCCAGCTAAAATAAAAGGTAATCTAAAATATCACTTTCAATCGGCCCGGCAGCGGTGGCCATGTAAATGTGGTGTCTCCAGCCTTCCCAACAGATTAGGGTACGCTGTGGATAGAGCAGAGGTGACAGAGGAGAAGTCCATTGCCTGGGAAACTCACTTCCTGTCTGTTTGAATCTCTCCTTCTGACTGTTTTCTCCGCCTCATCCCAAAAAAGGTAACGAGTGATTAATGGCGGTTTGGCAATAATGCCCACGCGATTGAGCTAAGATGGCGCTCTATGGGAAAAAAAATTGATTTTGTTTTTTGCAAATCTATCGTATATAATCCACGAGAGAGACCAGAAGAGAAGAAAATGAAAATCTTTTTCCCTGTTATGCAGTCACTGAAAACCATATAGATGCACGGTAAAGCAGAAATGGGATGTTGGTATTCGTTAGGCGAGCACACAGCTCCGGCCCCAGGCCTGTCTCTTGTTTAGTGTTCGTACAAAAAACCAACACTACCCTGAATCAAACCGCAAAGAAATGATTTCCAGAAAACGTTCAATTGCACTCATTATTATTGCAAAATAAGTATTTGCGAAATCGTAAAACTAAATATCTGCAAACGTCCAAAGACTGATTTGCATAATAAGGAACAACAGCCTGCAAAGAATAAGGAGCTTGGAAAATAGAAAATCATCATCCTCTCTTGAAAATTGGAAGTCATAATTAATATCAACAAAAATTTGAAAAATAAGAGGGACTCTAAAATGTTGTGCGACCTATCGTGGATTGCAAGGACGTTTCAAACGGGCCCAGCAGGAAAAAGCCCACCTGGTTTCTATCGTTTTTGCGATTGCGTCCGCCCTGCTGCGGCGGCCGTTCGTACGCCGCTCCTGGCCGGCTGCGCTGTCGGAGCCGTGGCGATGAATTTATCTCCCTGGACGCCAGCGGTTCAAAGTGTGGGCGGACACGGAGCACAGATGCTGATTTGGCTCCTTCCGGGGCCGATACTGTTGGGTGTGGAATTTCACCGTCCTAAAGCGCAGCCCTATTGTTTGAAGAACCGTGTCGGATAAATGGGTTCGATGAAGTGCGGTCAGCAAAAACTTTGGTGGCAAAGGCTTCGAAAGTGGGGTGGCATTCTCAAGTTTTGTAGCGTAATTATTAAACGAACGGACATTTCTTGTTGAAAAAAATCAATCATTTTGACCCTCGAAATGAAATTTTCCGCCCAAAACTGGTTAATTCATGTCGACATTCTCACCGTGGGCTATGAATCAGCAATGGGGCTTTTAATCAGGTGTTCTCGGCTCCTTCTCTGTGAAATAGCGTCCTTGAGCCAAACCGCCTGCCCTCTGATGGCTCTGCCGTCACTCTGCAGGTCACCGAACGGCGCGGGAGGTTTGGGCAGGACTGCGACACAGCGGGAAGGTTGGCAGGAAGAGTCCCAGCTTTTTTGTTTCGCTTTTTACATTTTCCGAACCTTCGTCGAGCTGCGGATCTAAAGGAAGCTTCGGAAGGGGTGCAGAGGGAGGAACCGGGGTACCGTCCTTGACCCGAAGCCTGGGAACTTGAGGGTTCTGTCCAGGAAGATGTTCCCAGGACTGTGCTCTCCTGGACAGTAACCCCAGATGCTCTTCTTAGCCTTGGGGTTGCCGCTCCAAGGGACCCCATCACTACTCGGACCTCCTCTGCCGCTCTTTCAGCTTGATGGTGTTGTCACTCGGGATACATCCACCTCTTCTGCTTCTTGTCCAACACCACCATGTCCGCTTGGTACGCCAATAGCAGCTTGTCCCACTGGAACCGGAAGTCCCACAGGATCTGGATTTGGTGTTTTCTGGATCACCTTTGGAGGTCTTCCATCATGATCCTGGGACCTCAAGCCCATAGTTAGTCCAGATCTTACCGTATGTGACACGAGCCAGCTGGTCATAGCGCTCCAAGCGTGCCTTCCCTGCCAGCGTCTTACTTACACCCTGCCATTAGATGCTGATTTATATATATATATATACATATGTAAATATTATTTCTATTTCTTTCATTTATTCATTTATTTTGGAGGCAATTTATGAGAAATGACGGTGAAGTTTGGATAAAAACTTGTGTGACAATTTAAATACAGTGGTCCCTTTAGATACAAATTGAATTTGTTTCGGAAGTGGTTTCATGTGTTGATTTTTCTTCGGATCTAAAAATGAATTTTCCCCCTTTTAAGTAACAGAAAACCAATGATTCTGCTGGTTCATATCGTGGATGCGTTGCCATTCTGGTCTCGTGGCGCGTCGCTCACACGTGCACCAGCTTCCTGCTTCGCTATTCTTTCCTGCTTTAATTTCCACAGAAAGCATCTTCTTTCTGTGTTCACCGCTTGTTTCCCAGGGACCATGAGGATAATTAAAACAAACACAAAATAAGCTCAAAGATGTGAAATGATGCCACACAGGAGACAGGAATAGACACCAGATACGCGTCCCTTTCCAACTACCTGCACGAAGTTGAATTTCAACTTTCTCTCTCCCGTATTCATGTCATGACATTTTTTTGACATTTCAAGGATAAAATTTGCTGGAATCGCACTTCGTATCTTAGATAATTGGTATATAAAGTGATTCGTATCTGAAGAGGGCCGCTGTATTTGTCATTATTCGACTTGAAGATCACACGACACTAAGATAAAGAAGTCCTGTTCTCCTCTGGCATCACTCGCATCCAAATCCAAACAAAGAAAATCTGTCCAAACAACAAAGGTGCAGAACATGAATAAGCACTGAGAGTGTGACATCTGATTTATTGTTCTTCTCCGGCCAGATGTTTGATCCCCGTGGACATTGTGATGCAGGCTGGACAGCAGCGGAGTGCGGCTGCCAAATGCAAAAGAAAGACCCTCCCACCCGGAGCTCCACGCGGCTGCAGCAGCAGCCTGGCCGCTCGCTCGGTCCACCCTGCCAGATGGAGCGCTAATCACAGGAACAGCATACATCTCAAACCCCTGAATCAGCCCGGCCTGCCTCGACACAAAACAGGACGCTAAGCTCCCGGTTTCACGGAGCTGGACTGTCCATCTGTCCCCGTTTCCTTTTCACAAGTTTGCATCTTCCCTGCCGTGTGGGGCTCGCGACAAGAAATCCAGTGATTAGATTCGAAACGAACAGTTTGAAAAGATCTTTTTTTTTTGGTTTTCAAATGAGAAAGGGTGCGGTTATGCTTCGTTATCAGCGACTTGTTTTGCCCCTGAAGGGCAGCTGCAGGAGATAAGAGGCACCGCTCCGAGTCGATGGTATTGAGTTTGGATTCTTGTTCCTGATGAGACTGGTGAACAGCAGAGATGTTAGCTTAGCCATGCTTTGAAAAGAGGCAAAGTTCTGATGTTATCGGGTAAAAAGCCGTAGTCCCTCAAAGCCCCTGGCGTCTCCATTTGTCTGGGAGTGAGACAATTCTGCCACCGTGACCTCGCACGTATTCGGTCTTTTCATTTTCCCTGTGACTTCAGCATCGCAGTCTAAAATAACGAAATGTTGTCGCCTCCTGGCATCCCTTGTATCCCGATCCGATGGTGGACTGGCGCGGCTCAGGTGGTTGCAGCGGTTGTCTCGGCACCAAAGTTTCCCGGTCGATTCCTGAGCTCCTCCTAGCCTGTCACGGAAAAGTAAAGGGCTTTCTCCTTCTTCTTCCTCTTTGAGGACACATGAACTCGCCCGTCCAAAACATGTTGCACTTTCAGAAATTAATGAAACTGCCAGCAAATATTCATGCGACGCTAAAAATGTTGACCGCAGCCCATCGAAATACTTGCGCCGAACCACACGACGTGTCCGGATGTCGGCCAAGTCGGATCGTCTTGTCAACTCTGTACTTCCGCAAAGGAAAGTTCGCCTTGAGCTCCATTCCTTTTTTGTCCCTTTCTAAAAAGCAAAGTGGCATTTTTTATGTCTCCTGTGCCTGAATGCTATCCGGCCATTAGCGGGGAGTTGTTCGAATCCAGTATGTCGTGTTGTGCCCTCGGTGGCACCAAACAGCCAAAAGGTTCCCCGGCCACCGCGGCCTTCCTATACCTGACCTGTAATTGGTTTTTCTTCCACCGCTAACAGTGTGCAGCTAAAATGATCCATTAACATATTGTGGGGGTTGCTATGAAGAGCCTCACGAAATAGCCCAAATTTGCTCCCTCAGGGGGGAAAACACTGAAATCTAATCGCTTCCCCTTCCCTCCTGTGCCGGCCGCTTCACGTACCGCGCAATTTCTGAGGGATTGCCGTTCTCTAGAAACGCCTGGAAAACCAAACACCGCAGACACGCTCCCTCTCCCGAGGACACGACCGCAGAACATCGGGGGCGACACCCCAACGCAGGATAGCCGTTAGTCAAACAGGAACTCTGCAAAGTACCGTGCTGAAGATGTTTTTGCTTTAAATGCCACGCGAGAAGTCGGGGCTTCTTGCAGTGCGTGGCAGTCTTCCAATGGACCCCAACAGGCCAGAAGAAGGCTCATTAATAACCCCTGGCAGGGAGGCTGTCCACCGCCATCAGGACTGCCCGTCACCTGCCCGCCTTCACCAAACACAGTGACTCAAGAGAAGAAAATGAGCGGAGATGTTGTAAGTACACTAAAAGTGTCATCGAGAGAAAGAAGTTTTTCTTTTCTTTGTGAGGTGCAACAATTAAGTAGCCAAAGTGATCCAATGAAAAGTGACGTGCAGTTGGGGAGCTCTGATCGTCCGTGGCCGGAAGTGCGATTTGCTGAGATGCTCCACAAACCACCGCAGACGAGGCTTTCAGTAAGTAAACAGCAGACGTGCTTCTGTGAGGTCATTGATATGGTTCCCTTTCTAAAAGTAATGGCTTTACGAAGGCCTGCCGTTGCTTCAGCCGGGAGTCATTTCTGTTTTCCCGCAGAAGGTCGAGGAAAGGACATCGCGGTCAGCTTTCTTTGGAAAACATTTGCTTTACAACGGTTGAAAAAGGGGTTTCTCCCGGAGCAGCGTTTTGAACGGTGCCTCAGCAGGCCTGACCTGTTTTCTCCCGTAATAGCATTACATTACGGCCAGTTCCAGCTTACTGAGTCTTAAGATGTAGCCCTTTGCAGTTCCAACATGCCTCACATTCTCCTTTCGTCCTTGACCGCAAATCAAGATCTGCAAAACCCCAACGCAGGCGAGCGGTTTGTTTGTGTTTTTAACATTCTGATGTACCCGCTGTTTATGCGGCAGTCTCAAAGGCGAGGACGAAGACAAAACAAGCCAATTTATCTTCTTTTATTTGACCAATGAATACATTTGATACATCCCAAACTACCTTATAATAACCCTGTTAACTGAAAATGACGGTGGACGCTAATCATTTCCAAGCAGTGCTCCCTTCTGTCCAGTTCGCTCCGAGCCTCACGTCTGAAACAAAAAAGAAAAGAACCGGAGGAGACGCTGCAAAACACGTCCTCCTCCTCCTCCTCCTCCTCCTCCTCCTCCTCCTCCTCTTCCTCCTCCTCCTCCATGGCCCGAGACCATGTTGATCTCCATATTTTAGCAGATGGGTAAAAATGGGATAAGTTGGCTCTACGTTTCTGACTCGCAAGCATACGTAGAAAAGGAGCCGGTCGCTTGAGAGCAAAGAGCGTCTTTCAAAGCCTTGATTGATGTGTCCGCTCCTTCAGACGGTTACACCTCAGGACCAACGCAGGAAGGAAGCGGGGAAAAACACAATTAACCTTTTTTTATTACCACCCAAGGAATCCGACTCAAATCCCACACCGCTTCCCGGCGCTGGAGGAACGCCAGCATGGAGTCTCAGCTCACCCTCTGCATTTATTGTGGTTGAGTCATTGTTCCGTACAGCCCCATAATACCTGTCCCTTCTATAACTGATGATGAGCAGAACATCTATGTATTCTTTATCCACCAATCGTGCTTCTCCAGGCCAGCGCCCAGCAGGAAGCGGGAAACAAGGCAAACTCGAGGTTGGGACTACCTTTTGGGAGCGACGTGCAAACTCCAACGTTGTTTTGGCGCCTGAAAATCATGGAACTCCCACCGAATTCGTGGGATTCTGAGAAGGTCATACCCGGTGTCCTTGTCCCGCGGTGTAGATCTTCTCGGGTGACCCTGATACCAGGTGGACGCACCCTGAACACCTCGCGGGTGGCATCCTTCTCAGCCGGCCCAACCACCCGGAAAGGATCAGTGGCTCTACTCCAAGGTTGCAGCAGATGCCTGCACCACCTCACCCCATCTCTGAGACTACGCCCAGACACCCTGTGGAGCAAACTCAATTCAGCCGCAAGTATCTGAGACCTCATTCTCGAGATGGAACGTGAAGGCGCCAGTACATCTCGAACTTTGCTTTACGCTCTTTCTGCGCAGCTCCTGCGTTACAGTGAACGCCTCGTGTCCAGTTCAAGGCCCCGACTTCTTGGAAGTCACTGAATCCAGGAGAAGGGATCCAAAAACACCTCTGGCAAATCGGTGTTATCAGTGTTCCAGGGAAGGGGCTCTCGGCCACATAAACTCCGAAACCTGTTGATCTTGAGCTTCGTCCCACTTGGTGTCGAGACCTTCACACGAGGTCGAGCACCGTCACCTCCCGCTTATCGTCTTCGCAAAAGCTCCATGAAAAGCTCCGTTGACCCGCACCCTGGAGAACACTTCGCCCGCGGTCTTTGTAGGCTCGATCGAGAGGCTGCGGAGAACTGCAAATCTGAACCGGCGATGCAGAACTCATCCGCCTTTGCCTCTCCACCTGCGGGAGATGGAGATGTCTTTGTTCGAAGCAAGGACGGGGCTCAAGGGTGTCATCAGCCGGGACGGATTCAAAGAAATAAAGATTCTATAAAAAGTGCCAACCCCTCCACTCCACGGAGAAAAGGTCCGCGCAAATCCGAATCTCAGTGCCAAACATCTCGTGAGAAGGACGGGGAATGAATGGGAAAGCCGCTTTTGATTAAATCGCTCTCGTGGTTGTCCGAGAGGCGGGGTTTGACCCTGAACACGTATACCAGTCCACGGGGGGTTTTCATGACCGTGGGAGGAACCGGAGAACCCGGAGGAACCCCACCCCGCACCAGGAGAACGCGAACACACCCCCCCCCCCCCCCCCCCCCCCCGCGGGGGGGGGGGGGGCCGCCCCCCCCCCCCCCCCCCGCCCCCCCCCCGCTGTGAGGTGAGGTGGAAGCGCTAACCGCTGCGCCGCACCTGCGTTGCTTCTAATTCATTAGCAGGACAAATGTGATTCCTGCCTGTTGACCAACCCCGTGTCTCTTACTCTTTCGGAGTTTGAATAATCTTCTCCCCTTCCTCGCTCACCTCTCATAGCGCCGTGTTCTTTTTTTTTTTCGCTTTCTCGCATGATTTTGTTTACCCCCGTCCTCGTTGTCCTTCTCCGCAATGTCAGTTGGAGGCGTGGCTGGCTCTCCCGCGCAGCCCAAATTGTTGCGAGCATCAAAGCTTGTAATATATACAGAGTTCGGAGCGTTCACTGTTGCAGATTGTTTTCCATCCTGCGCCAGGTCCTAGCATACCGGGCACCTCCTTCTTGGTTCGGTCTTATCCGCCCTTCCGACCTTGCGCACGGAGTGAAGGCCCACCGTGGAAGTGTCACCGCTGGTCTTGTGAGATCGTCGAATCGGAGCGGCATGTTTTTCCGCGCTGGGAAAGACTTAACATTATTTATGAATAACAGTGATCAGTCTGACTCTACTGATATATTATCTACTGAGTAGAAAGTGGGGAAAAATATTGACCGCGCTTTAAAATAATCTTTTGTGAGCCGCCGGGCTGCCAACCGCTCTACGACTCTTCGCTCAAATAATTAATTCGAGACAGTTAGCGACTAAAACAATAAAACCGCCGCCCGTTGTTCTCCATCGCCAATCGGTCTTATCTCGAAGCGGCGGCTCCCCCGGCCGGCTCTCTTTGTTATTTCAAAGAACTACTTTGTAAACTTTTATATTTCAAGCGATCGGTATCTTCCGCTTTGTTTAGCTTTAAGCTCGGCGTTAGCGGATGTGCTGAGCTGCGGCGTTTCTCTTTGGTTATCTCGGCAATTTTGCTGCGGTCGCCAGCCAGTTGCTGATGAACAATCAGATGGATTGCTGATGGATGAAGCAGAAGCAGGTGCTTTGGCTCATGTCTGCGACTTGATGTGACGGCGTCGCGGTTTGAACTTGATATCCTCCGTGAGAGGATCCCTGCCCGTACACACCGGCGAGCACACGCACCGCCGCTGCAGCCGGCCCTCCATCGCCGCTCCTGGTTTGATGATATCACATAACGTATTGTATTAGCCGCCTGTAATTGTCCACCGTGTACAAATGAATCCATCCACAAATGACCCCTGTGAGTAGCCCTCCATTAATGGGTCCTTTGTGCTAAACGCTAGCGGGCTTTCCTTTCGGTACAATGAGCGGCAGCTGCTTCCTCCTTCCTGCCTGTCGGCCTGCGGAACTGAGAAAACAGGCGGGTTTTCCGGTTTAGCTAACGGCGCGTTCAAACCCGCAGCCCGGCCTCCAAAGCCGATTTTTTAGCAGTTCCGTGATGCTAATGCGTAGCGGGCCATTCCGATCGGCGAGGAGATGGCTAGGATGGGTGAATACCACAGATTATCTGCATACGCTGACACCTGGAAGCGGTTGTCGAACAAAGCCGGTTGAAAAAAAGTGTTTGGAAAAGCATGACAAGGACCGAATGTTTGTTTTTTTTTCCCAACCTCCGGCAGAGGTGATATTGTCTCTGTGTACTCGTTCCCGCCGCTTCCTGCTTGATGTTGGCCCAAGTGTGGAAAACAGTCTGACTGAAAGTGATTAGCAAACAGAATAGATGTTTGCCAAAATGAGCTGGGGCGTGACCTTAAACACAATGTGGCCATTCAGCTCTTCTGTCCGCGGAGGTTCGGGAGCCGCTGTAACGATTTATGTCTCTGCAGCAGCGATAAAGCGGCCCCTTCGCCTTTCAGAGTAGGGTTTTCCTACCGATGGCCTGGCGGAAAACAAAATCTGCCGCTCCTTTTTTTTTTCCTAATATAAAGCGAAAGACGGACGGACGCAGAATCACGGCAGATCCAACCCGCCCGCATCAAAGTGACCGAGTTATTTCAACTCTAACTGACTAAGATGGGCACAAACAAGCGCCGCAAAAGTTTGCAGTGGCTCAGGTGGTTAGCAACGGTGCTAGGAAGAGCGCCGCTGAGTGTGCAGCGTTAATAACCCAACGGGACCAAACAAACGCAGCTTCGAAGATCTGGAGAGGACGAGGTCTACTCTGAAAAGGAGAGGGAAGAAGGTCAGTCGCAAGAAGAAAGAATATATGTGTGTGAATGAGAGGAACTCGGCTGGAACGCTGAGGCTACAGGGAGTGGAGATCAAGAGGGTGGAGGATTTCAAGTACTTAGAGTCAACTTAGAGTCAACAGTCCAGGGCAGTGGAGAGTGTGGAGAAGAGGTGGAGAAACGGGTTCCAGCAGGTTGGAATGGGTGGAGAAAAGTGTCAGGGGTTCTATGAGATAGAAGAACATCAGCCAGAAGGAAAGGAAAGCTGGAGGAGACAGTGGTGAGAGCAGAGATGATGGATGGTTTGGAGAAAAGACAGGAGGCAGAGCTGGAGGTGGCAGACATGAAGATGTGGAGGTTCTCTTTGGGAGTGACCAGGATGGAGAGGATCAGGAATGACATGGTAGATGTTTTGGAGAGAAGGTCAGAGATGGTTGGGTCATGGACAGAGGAGGGATGGTAGAAGATAGAAGGATTCTGGGGTTGGAGGTCTAGATGAAGACCAGAGAGAAGATGTATGGAGGTAGTGAGAGAGGACATGAAGAGAGGAGGATCCAGAGAACAGGCTGAGATGCAGAAGGTGGATTGGCTGCGGAGAACCTGAAGGGAGAAGACCAGAGGAGGAGAAGAAGAAGAAGAAGACTAAACAGACGCCGCGTCAGAGGGTTAGAAACCCGTGTCTCGTTGGGTGACATCATCCGTCACGGCCGGCGTGGACGTCTGCGTGTGGAGGACGCGGCGGCTGCTGCTGCTGCGCGACGCCGGGATCACAATCAATTTTCAGCAGAAAACAGGATCCCGGACCCGAACGAATTCCCTCTCAATAAAGAAGAGAAAAAAAGGGACGCTTCGGAGAAAGGATTAACAGCGTTCGCGGAAGCAAATATACAAGCATGGCGTGTCGAGTAAATGGATGGACGAGGACCGACGCAGCTCTCCTCAGATCTTCTGGAGTGGCGAGCCTCCTCTTCAAAGCAGGACTGAAGCAAACACACAATCAATTAGATTTCCCGCCTCCCGTCGAGCCACGGCGAAGTTCCAGTCGCTCGTCTTCAATCGCTGCGGATTTGACCGCGTCCCGGCATCCATCTCGTACGTCTCCGAGACAAGCAGATGAACCAGATGAGCCCAGAACTCTGACTGGTTGGAGGTTCATCCTTCTTGGGTCTTCTGGTTTCTTGGTGTCACTCCACGGCCTCCTGTGAATCTTTGTCGTTGTTGTTGTTGTCGCTCTGTTTCTATTCTTGCCCTTGTTGTTGTCGTTTTCGGTCGTCTATTCTCACCCTCGCTGTTTTTCATTCATTTATATATTTTTTTTTTTTTTTTCATTGCGTCGTCTGTTCGGTTACTCTTTTTTTAATAGATATCTTTCAGCTTTTTATTTCTTTTATTCATTTCTTATTTATTTGCTTATTTCTGTTGTCTATTTTGTCCCTGTTGTTGTTCACCTTGCTGCCTGTTCTTTTTTCTTTTTTTTTATAGATATCTTTTGACTATATTTTAATTGTCTCTCTTATGTATATTTATACTCGCATTTATTGATATTGTTATTGTTTCGCTGATGTGACAAAAGAATATCCCCTCTGGGGATTAATAAGGTATTATTTTTTCTTATTTCCAGGATCGGCTTCCCCACGCAGACTCGATTTTTGTCCACGATAGGTTGATCGAACAGCAGTGAAAAGGACAAACCGCTGAATTAGCGCCTTACCTTGTTTCTCTTTGGGGTTGATAAGTATGACGGGCCGCGCCAGATGGTTCAGACAAAACATCACATGACTTTTCAGTTTGATTGAAATTTCAAATCCGCACAAGCGCCGCGCAAAGACACCCGCGCGTCCTCGCCGTGGACGCATCGCCGCCACCCGCTCACGTACCTGCAGATGAAACCGCCGGTCCGGGGAGTTTTGCCGGGGAGCGGGGCCTCGGCTCGGGAGTGCATGCCGGCCCCGTCGCCGCCAGCGAGGTGAAAAGACCTTCATTGCCCCCTGCTGGCAAGGCTGGGTTTTAGGTCAGCGGGTTGAAGGCGGGGGAGGCTGCGCTCCGGCGCTGACAAGATAACGGGAACATTCATATCAGATAAGCGGGTCAAAGTTCACGTGGATGCGAACGCGGGGAGAGCGTTTGAATCGTTGCCTCGGCTTAAAGGCCCGTTTGGCTTCTCCTCCCTCCGTCCCCGTCGGGCGGGCGCAGGGACTCGCTGGCGGGAAAAAAAAAAAAAAACGCCTCCGTCCTATGATTTATTCAGACCGACGACTCGACCTCTTTTTCTTTTTTCTATCCGGGCTTGAAGCGGTGCTCGATTTGTTTATCAAAGCACGATAGAAAAAAAAAAAAAAAAAAAAGCGTAATTCATCCCCGAACGGAGGCCCTCATTTCAGTCAGTGAACATGAAAATTGGACTCAGGTAGATAAGTCAATCTGTGAGTCGGATCCTTCGCTGTTGACCTGAGAGAGTGAGATGGAGGAGGTGGAGAGCAGCCTGTTACACTCCTCATATCATATCAGTCCATGAATGTTTATTTGCTCAACTTGACGATTCCTCAAAGAGCGGGGAGACGATTTAAAGCCAGATCCTCTGACTGTTAAGCCATTTCTTTTTTTGTTTGTTTTTATTTTGGCTCCAGTGACACCGCAGACGAACACTATTTCACCGAAAGTATCTGCTTGCCTGCCTTGACTGGCAGATGAACTTCAGTGACATCCATTCCTCATCCAGAGGCTTCAATATGACGTGGATCCACCCTTTGCAGCTGGAACATCTTCAGCTCTTCTGGGAAGAACGTCCACCAGCAATGTTGGATCATTCTTCCAGAAGCACATTGGTGATGTTGGAGGAGAAGGTCTGGCTCTCAGTCTCCACTCTCATTCATGCCAAAGGTGTTCTCTGGAGGCCGGTCAAGTTCCTCCACAGCAGACTCTGTCCTCCAGGTCTTCATGGATCTTGCTTTGTGCACTGGTGCTCAGTCATGTTGGAGAAGGAAGGAGCTCCACAGTGTTTCCACAGAGTCGGGATCATGGAATGGTCCAACATGTCTTGGTAAGACATTCTGGAAGATTCCATGCTCCCAACTCTGTGGGACCAGTTTCTGGAAGAATGATACCTTTGAATATAGAGTGAATGTATGAAATACAGGTAGAAATAAAAAGCTGT
>CAAKHD010001248.1:2109-14204 GCA_901007705.1 Fistularia tabacaria | reverse complement strand
TATATATACATATATACACATACATATATATATATACATATATATACACATACATATATATATATACATATATATACACATACATATATATATATACATATATATATACATATACATATACATATATATATATACATATACATATACATATATATACATATACATATACATATATATATATACATATACATATATATATATATATATATATATATATACATATATATATATATATATATATATATATATATATATATATACATATATATATATATATATATATATATATATATATATATATATATGAATATATATATATATATATATATATATATATATATATATATATATATATGAATATACATATATGTGTGTGTGTGTGTGTGTGTGTGTGTGTGTGTGTATTTTTTTTTATAAGTTGTTGACAGCAGGTCAATCATTGAACAGGACTGGTTGTAATGTTATGGACAAGCCTTCTTTCCTTTTAAGCCAGGCAGAGACAAGAGTTATATAAGCCATTTATTACCTTATCGAACTGTGAAGCTGTATGGGTACAGAAATTAAGGGTCAAACTGAAAATCTCACTCGAGTTAACTACAAAGACTATAACCATTTTTTCCAAAATAAACTGAATGGTATTTGGTCCAGCGACATAAAAACACCACAAATGTAAATGCTGTTGACTTAAACTGTGACGTGTTAATCTTTTAAAGACAAAAGAGAACCCCAGATCAAGAAAGTCCTCTTTTAGATCTGCTCAAACTGCTCAAACTGTCTGAGTTTGGTGATGCTAGTTGCTATTGAAGCTGTGTAGCTGGATAAGCTTGTCAAGCTAGGCTCGGGGAGACAGCAAGAGGCGAATTGATTCAGCAGTTCTAATATCACATCAGTTTGACTGGACACCTGTTTTGCAGGTGTCACAATCCATCTGGCTAAGACTTAGAACCACCCTTGAAGAACAATTGAAGCTAATAATTCAGTCATTGGTTAACAACCTCCTTAGCTTTAAACTGTTTGAGGATATTGGAGAACCACAACAGAACCCAAGTGAGCACAAGGAGAGTTTGATAATTCCCCACATCAGCCAACCTTCTACCTGTAAGAGGTGGAAATTACTCCAGTGCAGTAGCATACAGTCTCATTTATGGAATGGTTTCTATTTGAATTACAATACAAAAGAATAACTTAACACAAATAGGGATCTCTGTTTGCGAAAAAACCCAACAGCAAACTTAAAGGAAGAGCTTGGGATTTACTTATGGTTGTCTCAGGCCAATACAGGTCATTTAAAATGTGCTTTAATCTGTTCCCAAGCTTCATTATCAGAATCAGAAATTCTGACATCTGCACACCTAAACCAGTTTGAAATCAAGGAAAATAAAAAGTCAAATGTTCAAAATAAGAGGGCGGCACGATGGCACAGTGGTTAGCGCTTCAGCCTCACAGCATGAAGGACCCTGGTTCGAGACCTTTCTGTGTGGGCTTTGCATGTTCTCCCCGTGTCTGCATGGGTTTCCACCGTGTTCTCCGGTTTAATCCCACAGTACAAAAACATGCAGCAGGTTAATTGGGGAAAAAAAAAAATGAAAAATTGCCTTGAATGAGTGAGTGAGTAAATGTTGTTTTTCTGTATATGTTACTCTGTGATTGACTGGTGACCAATCTAGGGTGTACCCAGCATCCAGACGGCAGACGATGGATGGGTGGATGGATGGTGGAAATGAGCAAATCAGGGGCAATTGTGTCAGTAGAGCAAATTCTTTTTGAGAGTGTCTAAATACAAAATAATGTCTGGAGATTCCCCATATGGATAGAGACTGCCCGTGACAAATTGACACATATTCACATCTTTTTCCAAATTATACACAATGAAACCATATCCTGAGTTTGGTCAGACTTCTTTTCATCTGGCAAAAGACTATGGAACTCAGGAGCATCAGCAACCAGTAATTATATAAAAATGAGTCAACCAACATGAAACCACAATGAACACATCAGATTTAATGACCTATTTAAAAGTGAAACCCTAAACGAAGAGGAAAGCCTGATTCAGAAGGGGAATTGCCTTGACATTCGTTTAAGTCTATGAAGCTGCAGCCATTGCACACTTATTTTAAAGACATATGAGATGGGCTTTGGTATGGATCCATTCTAGCCAAAAGAAGAACCAGCTTTAGGAATACTTCATTTTTTCCTACCCTAAATGAATCAGTCGGGCCAGAATTCAGGCAGATCAAGACCATTCTTCACTTTGATGTAGAGCAATTGCCACAAATCCTACTTAGCACATGAAAGGGAAACATAAACCCAACCTCGGAACAGAGGGGCAAAATGGGGGAAGGGGTGACACCATCAGCATTATATAAGCACCATGTCCTCCCCTTTCAATGTCATTCCGCTGGCAGATGATTTTAGGAGGGTGAACTGAATACTCACTTTTAGCCTTATGACACATTAGCACTTTTAATTGACTCAAACATGCACTGAGAGGCCTTTTAAAAACAAAATAGCCATGGTTGAAGAGCTCTCGCTTACCTCCAAAAATGAAAAGCGTGCAGTGGGCTGCACGGACTGCAAGGGCTAGTGGGAGTGGGGCTCAAGCTTCTGGGAGTGAGGCTGTAAGTTAAATGGAGTGTAGTGAATAGTTGTCTTTTATCACACACAAGACAGATTCCCTCTACCCGCCACGGCTATGACAGCAGCACCACAGAGCGAAAAGGAGTCCTGTCACTGTAGGTTCCCAAGGCATTTGTCTCGTTCTGCTTTGTTTTACATCAGGGATATATGAGCCTTCACAGAAAAATCAAAGAAAACAAGTTAGCAATTTTGCCAAAATGTTCAAAGATCAGATTCAAGCGATCAGTCTTTCACATCCTGTGCAAAATGTTTGTGATGTGATTAAAAATGTGTCGCTCAGCTTTGCTAAGACATCATTGAAAGACTTTCAGCTTGGCTTGAGCCCCATTTATACTTTCAGCTGTGGCACTGCAGAGCATGAGGTCATGAGGAGGTGAAACATTTTTACTGCAGTGGAGTCAGAACGTGCTGACATTCAAATACTTAAAAGAATACAGAAAATTAGCAATAAAATTGTCGAAATTCTATAACTGTGGGTTTGTCAGGTTTCAGAGATTAGATTAGTTTAATTCATTTCTCTTTGGGAATTAATTTCAAATCTTAGGTCAAGTCAATATGAATGAGTAATATGCATCTGAGTTTTTTTCAGATTTTTATTTTGGATTTTTCACATGAAACCTTCAATTGAGAACTTACTTCCACACTTTTTGATATCTAGCAGCCATATCACAAGAATCAAAAAGGTATTATATGTATTCTATATTGAAGGCAGATATAAAATGAGGTACAAATAATGTCAATCTGGAAAAAAAAATTGTAACCATATCCAATGATTGACACTGAAATTCGTAAGAAAGGGAGAGAGAGAAGTTACGAATGATTTCATCAGAATTAAACATAGTGAAAAAAAAAGATCAAAAATAACCATGAAATTACCTAAAAACAAATGGCATGTAATTCATTTGTGGTAACAAACAGATCCTTTCAGGAAAAAGGTGCTAAAAAGCAATCCAATTGATAATGAATATGCTATAATTGATCTTATTCCTCCTAAAAAAGTTATCAATTGTAGTTGCCCTGGTATTAAAACAAAAAAATCCATAACAGGATACCACATTTGACAATTGATATAGTACTCGGCCCTTGTCAACATAGAATGACATATTGCGTAGGTATGACTAACCTGATCCTAGTGGTCTGTTTGTTTATGAATGTGTTATTGCAAGAATTACCAGTGGAGATATATACCAAACTCACCAGAGCAGTGTGTCATGGACACATGAGGAACAAAGTGAATGTTAGGGCAAAGCAATATATTTGTTTATCTCCCTCTTTCTACTATTGTTATTTGCAGAAATATACCCTCACAGGGTGCAATTCTATCAGCGGAATGCTAGATAGACTAACAGGCTTGTTTTTATGGGGTGTTTCTCACGCCACAAAAAGAATCCATCACATTTTGGGGTATCACAAACCTCACTTTTAAATGTATTTATTTTTTGTTGCTTTCTTAAGTGCCGTACCAGTGTCAACTAATCAAACGGCCAGCAGCTTATCAGCTACAATTAAAACTGCGGAAAAATAAGACACAAAAAAAAAAAAAAAATAGCTCAGAGCAGATAGCACATTCTTTTGTTCAAGGACTTTAATCTGTGAAATCAAAAATAGCAAGTCCTTCTGAATAGATGTCCAGTTTGTCCGATGGCAGGGGGCAATAGATAAGCTAGGGTTGCCGGGGTATTCAAAACATATCTTTTAATCTTGGTCTTTTTATGGAATTAGTCAAACTCAAATAGAGTATTGCTAGCTTTGAGGAAGAAGATTTTAAGTTATAAATCATTGCGCATTGTATTGTTGATTCAAAATGTACCTGTGCTATGTGAATGAGTACATGTACTTTTTTGAGGCGCTTGTAATAATCTATCAAAATCCACACAGAGAGAACATTTAATATGATCTCCCAACCATCCACGATTCTTCTTGAGTGCAGATTGTAAAGGCTCAAAAGATGGAACCATAACAAATGCCTTGGTGACCTGACAATCAGATGATCATTGCTGTGGAAAAAAAAACAAAAAACAAAACTGCCACGTTACCACAACGCCAGCCCTGATTTTTTGTTTCATTGATCAGACCCAACAAACATTACCACAAGGCTTATGTGATTTAAGTGACTGGATTTCCTCCATCTGCACTGTTTGTGTGATGTGTCTCACACCAGCGAAGGGAAAAGAGCATGTTGTGCTGTTGTGGCAGTCCTTTACATGATATATAATCTTTCTGTGTATCATTCACATGTGCAAGAAAACATGAGACACAGTAGCAGACCTATCTGGCTGGCAGTGAAGGATTTAATATCAGACTTTCTGCTGCAGATGGTGCTGCTAATGCTAATGCTGCACATAGCTTAAAGCAAAACAGAGACAGCTACAAATATGATACAGAGACGGATGAAGCCACACACTGCAGAGAAGCTCCCTTCCTTCTGGGAAGGATAACTGAGGAAAATACTCACTCTAGCGTCAGCCCTGGAATCCTCAGCCTCTCCCGTTGGGCTTTCATGGCTGAACTGTGTTCGTTTGCTCTATTGTGGTCATGATATGCATTCACACTGCCTGTCTGCCGCCCCCCCCCCCCTGCACTGACAAAGAACCAAACCCAGCCACAACGTTGCAATGAGACAGACTGGTGCCCCCCCCCCACATAAATAGTGGGGGTAAAAAAAGGGGGGTGCTACAGATCTTGTCCAGGTCTATCCACGTTCCACCTTGGAGCTGTCAAATGAGATCCTCAGTTGCCTGCAGAGGACACAGAGGCAGGACAATACCCCTATTCCCTCCCCTTATACACGCCCCCTGCTCCTAAAACACACGCACACGGGCGTGCACACACACACACACACAAAAACACACCCCTGCCCCCCCAACTCCTCCACCAGCTGGTGACCCACTCCAAAGCAGAAATGAATGCAATGCACTGGATGAGCATTTTGTCTGCTCCTCTACATGCAGTCACCTTGGTAGCTGCAAACCCGAGGCTTGCACCATTTGATGCAATGTCAAAATGATGATGTCATCCTTGAATGAAAAACTGATGCACCACAACCTGCCTGTCCTTGTAAAGCAACATTAGGAGGTCTATTACACACTATAGATTAATCAGCAACAACAAAAATGGAAAGAAAACTAAAACATTTAAAGAAATGCAACTGAGTAGAATTTTGGATATAAAATCTATCCTTTTACTTTAAGGGAAGAATGAATTTAGTACTCATGTTGAAAACACACATTTAGTACATGTTAGTACATGTACATGTGTGATAGACTCTGAAACCCTTCAGGGACCTGAGTGTCCCTCCCCCTGCAGGGACTCAAAACACTGCAAAGACATCCCACTTATGAATCCCAGACTTCATATTGACAAAAATGAAGATGAAAGACCGTAGGGTTCATTTACATCCACAATACTCATCACCGTGAGCCAATGCATTTCCGTAATCCAATTGATATAACCTACAAGAACAATTGTGACAGTAATAGACCGCAATGACACCATTGTTTGTAAAATAGCCATTTAGCAACAAAACAAGGATCTGATAATTTTCTTATTATTTTTACTTCATTTGCAATGATTAACTGGATGTTTTATGAAACTTTCAACATGAATGCAGGAACAGCTACAGGTATAAAGGCAGCGTAGCA
Source organism: Fistularia tabacaria (assembly GCA_901007705.1). Taxonomy (NCBI): domain Eukaryota; kingdom Metazoa; phylum Chordata; class Actinopteri; order Syngnathiformes; family Fistulariidae; genus Fistularia; species Fistularia tabacaria. The sequence goes on along the minus strand of CAAKHD010001248.1, from coordinate 7,926 downwards.
ACTATGGTAAACGGAGAGTCGAGAGACAGCCTGTGTGTGAAATGTTAAATATATAGTTGAACCTGACAGGGTAACATCTATCTCTAGTTTTGAATTAAATACCTGAATAAGAGAAGGGCATTTATAATGATCAAGAAGTGTGGTAGCCCTCAGGGAAAGGGCCGGGCTACAGTCAGTTTGAAATAATGAAAAAAAAACAGGAAGTTATACGATACAGTGATGCACTCTGTACCACCCAAAGACATTTTTCTCCTAGAATTAGTGTTCTGATTCATATCAAAACTTTGATTCTCAAATCAGGAATAGAAAAAGCCAACTGTAAAATTAGGTGAAAACAATATTTGAAAAAATATATAAAAAAAAATAAAAAATAAAAATTAGGATCAACATGATTTAACAAAGACATGAGAAGATAAATCATAGTGACCCAAAGAAAAATAAGCATCAAGTCTGACGGCACTTTGCCATGTTTACGATCTCTGGATCAGAGGAAAAATGAGAAGTTTTTGGGAGGTTTATTCCGTAGTGCTTTACAGACAGAGACAAAGGGCATTGACCCGGGATACGCAGAACTCATATGATGTAGTATTGATGACAAAAACAAAGAATATTTTCTCTGCCATGGTTCAGGTGGGAAATAGACAAACAGCCTTTGGTTCTTTACAAGAAGCAGTTTGGATTGTGAGGTTGTGTCAGGTGTGATATAAGGGCCTGTCAGATAGTATATGCAAGAGCCTTTGACAGCAATGTGTATGACATTTAGGTTTGGATAGGAGCATGAACAAAATTCAGTGAGAAGTTTGAAAAGATCTCTTCATTACATCTTCTCTACTGTCTCAACTAGTGGATAATTTTTAGTGTGATAACTCTAAAGTGATAATGTCTCAAGGCATCACCTCTGATGAAAAAAGGATATTGGCACACGTTCATATATTAATTATTCTATTTTAAAAATATTAAAGGTACAGTGAATAGAATTGTCATGCAACTGTCATTTATAAATAGAATTTTTCAACTGATGCCGATGCCATTATCTGCATTGTTTGTTGATTGCATGATAATCATATATGCACCAGCTATTCATAGACATTTTTATTTCTAACATAAATGTGGAAACAAAAATAAGTGATGGCATAATAGTGCCACAGTCCTGCATTAATACCTGTTATCTAGCATAAAACACTGAGTTATTAAGATAAGATAGTTTCACGTTCTGTAATTCTGAAAGTAATAGAGGTTTTTTTTTTCCAGTGGGCAATATTGTGGCATCCTGGAAATAAACAATACAGTAAGTCATAGATATGTTTTGTTTGTTTGTTTTTCTTAGACCTGATGACATTAAAGGTTCGGCTTCCACTTGCTCAACTTGGAGGTTAACATGGATGGCTCACTTGCAAAGGACCAGCTATTCCTGTCTTCTCTTGGCTTATCTACTAGACAATTAATAAAAAATGGAATTCCAAGTGATCTCCACTGGCTCGTCCGTTGAGCAATATCGCTTTGTCTTGGAACATGAAACCGTTCCCTGGGCTTCATCACTCAACAAGTAGCAATGTATGACTATTTTAGTTGTTCCACAATCTGTCAAATCTCACCAGTAATCAACGATTGCATTGACTAAAAAAAACGATTATATTTAATCAATTTAAAGATGACAAGATTTAATTTGTAAATGGTTGTCCCTTCAGGATAAAAATAGATAAAAGTTACTAAGTGACACATTTTAAAACAGAGACAAATCGAAACTGACCTGTTAGTATTTTTCCAAATGCAAAGCTTGACATTCATGAATGCTGTCGCTCTTAGCTATGATGATGAGGACTGCATGAATTCTCTTTAGAGTGGAAACCAATTGAAAAATATAGCTGCGAGACTGAAGAGCTAGACAACGCCAGCTAATTGCAGGTAAATAATTAATACTACCTTTTGCTTGTTTTATTGTAAAGCAAGGCATAAAAATGAATCAGTTCTGAATCAGTGATATAAAAAGGACTAGATTTAGTAAATGTAAACATTTTTGCTTTTATTTGGATTGGGGGCCCTTACTCTAAAAGGGCAATTTTTCATTCCTTTAAGATTAATGACAGTCTGCATTGACTTTTCTCAACTAAACAAAATGGATATTATTCTAAAAACCATTGTTTGTACTAACATGTGAATAAATGTTTTACTAGATGCACTAGAAAAAAGAAAGAAAAAAAAAAACCAACAACAACAACTAGTGGTGAAGATACTAGGTTACAAGGTTAAAGTACTGATTTCTGTTTGAAAACATTTCTTACTTATTTCTGGTGAATGGATTCTACTGTTTCCAGCCACATTCGCCTAAAACATATCAGACAGCAGTCTGAAAACATGTGCACAAAGTTTAAAAAGAAAGTTTGTCTGTTTTCTTAAAGGAAGGGCTTATTTATACTCATGTTTAATTGATTAAAATATGAAGTTTAATGCTTTTAATGCATGTTGCATTTTCCTGACAGGTAAATGTAGCATTATGTCAAAGTAGCAGGGAAGAAGTAAATCTAAGCAGGGTTGACCGCACCTGTTAAAGCAAACACCACATAAAAGTACAGCGTAACAGGACCTACAGTAAACAGTTTCTTTTCAGTCTCCGGTTGCGTGGAAAAAGAAGTTGATATAGGGGGTGCCTCACAACTGCAGCAGGCTGTTTGTTTGGGTCCCAATGATTAGATAGGGGTACGTGTGATACATACATGTGATATGAGTAATGAGAATGTCTTGACTTGCCATCACATACAAATGATTTGTTTTCAGTCATTCAAAGAGGACCCATCCTAAGACTTCCAATTATTAAGGTCAGTCTATAAATAGGATCAAGAAATCTTTCACCCATATAGTCATGTTGGAAACAACTTCCAACAAAAAGGTACACTATATCACTCATGTGTTGGTGGAAAATATGTGCGATGCAATGACCAAAGAGCACAGCTAAAGTTGGTTACACAATTATGTTGGTGACACCAAGTGCTCAGCAGATGGCTCTCTGACACAGCAAACCTCCAGGTGCCTCTCCACATTCAGCCATTAAAGATGCAGGTTCTAGGGAATAAAGTGCTTTTTACTAAATGTTTACTTGTTGCGATCAACAAAACGGCCAGCTAAAGATTACACATCACAATCACCACAGATTTAGCGGATTCTGGCTGGGTAAATAGAAAAAGAAAAAATAGGAAAGAAAGAAAGGGAAAGAAAACACGGATTTGGAAAGCCTATTATAAAACATTACTTGATCAGATACTTTCCTTTGAGTTGGACAAGATCACCAATTTCCTCCAGTTTTTAGCATCTCGTTTTCCTGTTCAATTTCTAAAACCAATGGAATTCCTCGAAAATTTTATCAATTTCTGGAGATTGTTTTACCCCTATTCCTTTTTGTTATAGTCTGAAAAAGATGAGACAATGCTAATGCAAATTATCAATTTGGTGAGCAAAGATTGTCAAATAAAAACATTATCACACAGATTTATGTTTGTAATTACAAATAGAATTGCAAATCACAACTTAAATATTTGAAAAGAAAAACAAAAAAACAAAAAATACAGCAAATAAAATTTACTTCATGCTGATGCTCCAAAGCCCTATTGCTAACTTTGTAGTTTTCTACAAATATTTCATTTCACATTTACAACATCTACAACTCACACAAGTACACAAGCAGGACAATGAATTGAGAAAAATGCAGTTATACCAAACATTACCAAAAGCTAATGCAAAATAGTATTAGTCACCATCTCCCTTTTTTAATTCTCACGGTGACAAATTAAAACCTTGCATCCTGCAATTTCTGGACTGCAGTTATCATTTATTTGAAGCAGTCATATCAATCTTGTAGAATGAAAAGATGATTACTATTTTTACCATGGTCACTGAAGGCTCTTGTGCTCTTAATATAATCAGCGTACAATTCTTACAGCGTCTTGTTCAATATGGCTCACCACTATTGTGTGCCCACCACCCCCGGTGATGCTCTAATGAGAGCAGCAAGGTGTGATGAGTAAATATTTTTACAAGAGTCAATCTGAGCCAAAAATCAATGAGTTATCTTGTACCTCATTGGGATTTAAAAGTTATCTTTCAACCTCGCATAATTGTAAGAAGTAGTAATCGAAGTAATCAATCCCCCCATGTAATTCAGAGAGTGTCCAATATGGGTTTTGCAAATAAATGACAATGCCACAATAGTTCATTCAACTATTTCACACTTTCGGCTGCAAGTTGAATAAGGAATAACAGAAAGTCGTGCACATCATTTTTGATACCATACACAGTACAGTAACTAGTATATCATATGCAAAGGACACAAATGACAGTGGTGGAAGAATAAGCATGCAACCAAGAAAAATAGTCTTACTCTTGCCAAAAGTGGTAGATTAAAAGGTTCAAAGCTGCTCAAAAAAGAATTGACAGTACTTGTTAACAAAATGCCACTTTAATCTTGTGAAGGTTAACACGACTGCATTAATGCTTTTTTCTAAAGCTGCAGAGCAGGAATTTGTAGAGAAAATCCTTTATCTCAACTAACCTAAGATGCTTCTAGATTAAAACAGTTAGAGAGAAGCGATAAATATGGATTAGAATAAGAATATGAATGAGTTTTATTTAATTCAATGGCAAATAAAATTAGGAAGCTATGACGTGGCTGATGATGCGGACATATTGAATGCATTTACAACAGTGATAATGTTGGTAAGAAATTTAAACAAAAACCCACAGCATTACAGTGAGGCTATATACAATCCTGAAGTGGCTGCCCTGACAATTGAGGTTTGGCTAAAGGTATGTGGTCTCCCAGACTGATTCAGGTGGTATTTTCCCCAGAAGCTTGGAGATACCCTGGTTTCCTGATGCAAAAGTTTATGAATTAGGAAAACACTTCAGTCTCACAGCTGCAAGCATGAGCATGAAAGAAAAGGACACACAAGGACCACATACAAAAGATAGAAATATAACAAGTCAAAAATGTAAGCGGAAAGAAAGGGCACTTCAAAGAAAAGGAAAAAAGAAAAGACACTATTCCATGAGCCGCTGTGTGTGTGCTTCAAGGCAGTTTCCGCCAATTAGACTCCTCCTACCTTGTCTTTTGTTACCAACAAAAGAAAGATTTCCTGAATTTTAAATGATTTATGTACCAAAGCAAAACATTGAATTTCAGTGACCACCACAACCTTAAATAACAAGTGCTGATGCCATAACGACTGAATAGGATTATAAAGGGGCTGAGATATTTTCGATACTTTCCTATCCATACACACACACACATATGCACAAAAACACACCTATGTAATTTTAATAAGTGACACATACAGTAAGTGGTCATTGCATGGAATATCCATAACCCTTGACACTGTTGGAAAAAAAAAAAGCCATTGATATCACTTTTACTGAGTGAACTCTCATTTGTCAAATAATGTGGGTTTGTTATCACATTGTCTGTAATGTAATGTGAAAATGATCCACCAACAAAACTGTTAGGCATTTTTTGTGTAGTTCCAGAGCTCTGGATTCAAATAGATGGACGCTCAGATATATAATTTTTCTGGAAAAGCCAGCAAGTCCTTTCCATGTTTTTGTTCTGGATGTTGACAGTTCCTTTGGAGGTTCTTTGATTGCATTCACAGTCTATTTTCCAGGCTAAACACTCTGGATTTCAAACATATACTTCAATACTTGACTCTAAGTACCAAAGACACCAGGTAAATGAAAACAGCTTGTATGGTTTGCTTGTTTTTTTTTTTTTTTTTTTTTTTTTTTAAAAAGGGGGGGGGGAGGGAAAAAATTTTAAAAAAGGAACAAAAT
>CAAKHD010001237.1:10237-23132 GCA_901007705.1 Fistularia tabacaria | reverse complement strand
TGCAACAATTGTATTGCCTAAAGACCCCAAATAAAATAAAATAAAAAATATTTATTCATTTTTTACAAACCTGAATATCCCCAAGGCACACACACACACACACACCTGCGGGGTATCTTCAGCGCTGAAGGAGAACGCTCCATTTCCCCCCCCATGGCTGCCAAGCGCCATCAGCTGGATGTGGTGGCAGATGTCCAGTCTTCTCTGCTTCACCAGCTGATGTTCTGGTATCACTGCCGTCCACGGCCGTGATGCCAACAGATGCGTGTGGACGTTGAGCCGCGTGAGTTGATGCCTCTCGTATCGTTTTATTCACTCCAGAGCGGTGGAATGCAGGAGATCTGTGGTAGCAGACGAGATGTTTGCACTGGACAGCCGCCTGACCGCCGGATCCTTCTCGGGGATTCCGGCCTCCAAGTCCTGCCAACACGCGACACCAGGAACATCTTGAAGGATCCGTCTGATGTTCACCTGCGCTCATGGACGGACCGGTGGATTTTCAATGCGAGAAGGTCAAGGTCGCCCTGACCTTCCAGGTGGAATCCCACCAATGTGATGTCGCAGGACATGTCGGACATGTTGTCCCATCCTGGGGAGGAGATGGACGCAGGAGCATGGATGGATGTGTATGTCTGCTGAACCTGCTGAGCAGGCTGGAGGTCGTAGGAATGTCGGCTCTTTGAGAGGAAACATCTAGACTCATGTAAGACCTTGACATCAATATCAGTGAGCAGCTGGAAATATCCTTTTCCAGCTCAAGTCAGATGTTCCTTCTACGGCTCCAAATCCCAGCCTGGGTGTCCGAAGACACGGTTGATCTCCAGAAACCCCACCTTCTCCCAGGAGCGGCCACTTGGAGACACCAAGGGGAGGAACCTCGGGCAGATCCCAGCTCCCAACGTCAGGGAGAGGAAGGCAAGAAGGAGGTCTGAAGGACGTATGTGACGCCCATCCTGTTCTTCAGAAGAAAAAAAACGTCCTGAGCAGGACAAGGGAAGTCCTTGGTAAGGTCCACCACAAACCTGAGACTGGAGGTTCAGGCGACATCTTCACAGTCCAGTCCTTTTGAAAGGACGGAGAACTTCAGCCTCCTCAACCTTCCCTCCGTGTTGAACCTCCATCCCATCATGGATGGATGAGGCTGAGGAACACAGTTACTGGGTCTAACCTTGGTTTGTCTTCTGCTCTAAGATCTGGATCCTTTTAAGACGGAAGCTTGAGAACCGCTTCTCCTTCACAAATGTAGAGATGAGAAGATGGTGGAGGTAAACACGATGAAACTGCTTCTCCAAATGAGCTCAGCCTGAATTAAAGTTGTGATTGTGAGACTGGAGAAGACCAGAGGACCATACCTGGAGACCTGGAGGATCACCGCATGATGTCCTGTCGCGTTTAACTCACGGTCACAGTTTAATGGATGCAAATCTCACCGCCTCGTATCTTCACGTCCCTGTGAGAGCTTGTATTTCTCCATCTCCAGATGTTTTGTGAAGAGGAGTGTCTGGAGGCCACAGCAGCCTTTCTCAGAGGCTTCAGCGGTTTTCTCCATTCCAGCCCCGCCTGTCGAAGTGCCCTTGAGCAAGACGACAAACCCCGGCTGCTCCCGATGGTCGCAGTGAGTGTGTGAACGGATGAGTGTCATCTGCAAGTGTTGAGGCCAGCACAGCACCTTCTGCCTGCTCCACAGCCACACCCAGAGGCCTCGTCCATGCTTCATGGACGTGGAGATGACTCATGAGGAGGCACACACACACACACACACAAAGTAATGATGACCTCACACAAGTCACTTTGATGATCAGAAATTTCTTTGCAGAACTTCACATGAGCTTCTGCTCAAATCTGTCTCTCTTTTCTTTGCTTTTCATAGGAGGAGCTCCTGGAGGATCAGCATGAAAAGACCTCACATTCAAGCCTATGTGGAGACACTGAGGACATAACAGAGGCAGCAGAGGAGAAGATGTGGAGCTTCCTCTGTGGGAGTGAGGACGAGGTGGAGAGGATCAGGAAGAAGTCCACCAGAGGGACAGCACATGCTAGATATTCTGGAGGTAAAGTCACACTGAGATGGTTTGGACATTATGCTGAAGATATTGGTAGAAGGATGCTGAGAGTGGAGCTGCCAGGCAGGAGGTCTGGAGGAAGACCAGAGAAGAGGTTCATGGATGGTAGGGGAGGAGGACAGGAAGGTAGATGGTGTGAGAGGAGAGGGTTGGATAGAGGCAGATGATTGGATGTGGAGACCCTGAAGCCCAAAGAAGAAGATTTCATTTGATATAAATAGAAGGTTTATCGGACTCAGATGTTCCACGTTAGTGGAAGCAAAGCATCTCGCTGGAGATGCAGGTGACACCAGATGCAGTGACTGGACTCGCTGCCGTGGTCGAGGAGGACGTCAGGCCGGTGAACAGGTGTTTAATGGAGTCCAGACACACACATGGCAAGACCTTTGTGCACGTGCGCGCACACACACACACACACACACACACACACACACACACACACACACACACACACACACACACACACACACACAATCATCCATCACACAAAGAGCCACGCCGATGCAGAGCAAACGGGCGGGGAGAGTGAGAGGCTGACCTGGGAGTGACATCTATCCATCATCTACTCCACACACACACACACACACACACACACACACACGTGTGTGTCAGTTCAGGTGTTCAGGACGGTCAAAGAGGAGGAGAACAATGAGGCTCCGTCCCAAATGTTCTCCAGCGTCTGCTCCATTAAAACGTCACAGGTCTGAATGTTAATGCCTTCCAGCTGCAGCTTCCCTGAGGGACATCCCATAATAGTCCCCTGACAGCCGGACGTCTCCATGGCTGTTCCCCTTCAAACTCACAGCCAGGAAAACAAATAACCAATGCGACCTCGCCCAGGACGCCGATGTCGGGGGATTCGAACCCGCGACCCGCCGGCCCGGCAGCCACGGCAGGCAAACGCTGAGGGTGCCGCGGCCTCCGGGGGGCGCCGCAGAATCGGGGGCGGGGGGGTCGATAAAGTTATAAATAAAGCTATATTTAAAATAGTATTAAAACCGGTTTTTAGTATTAACTGGTAAACTGGAAAAGATCACGTTGGTTCAGATGCAATCAAAGCTCTCAGCTGATATTATGACAGATGAGAATACAAATAAGCCACGCTGATACTATTATTATTACTAGTATTATTATTATTACTACCATTATTAGTACTATTATCATTATTATTATCATTATTATCATAATTATTATTGTTATTTATTTTCAGGGCTATTATTTATGCTAGGCTATGTTGAACCAGCGTCTGGGACACAGAAGTCCGCCCAGTGGAGGTCGGATGCAGAGGGTTTGCAGCAGCGTCCAGCAGCAAACTGCAGGAGCCTGAGCTGAGGCCCAGCCATCGAACCTGCATGGGAAGCTGCAGAGACAAGCGGCCGGTGGCTGGAGAGGAACGATCCCATTTGGGCCACTTGCTGACAAGACAGGGCAACTCCCTAACTGGGCGTGGAACGCCAGCGCAGGTTTGACGGGCCTGCCGCCGGCCGCCTCTGGTGAGTGTGTATCCTGTTGAAAGGCCGAAGCAGCCCAAGACTAGAGGAACACTGCTCATGATGCGTCCTGAATTCAACTTACCGGACAGAATTCAAATCTTTGCTCCTACATTCAACTTCCCAGCCATCATTCAAGTTTTCTCTTGTCAGTTGTTGTTGCCCCGGCAACCAACAAACGCCAAACGGCTCCAAAACTCAACTTCCCAGCCATCATTCAAGTTTTCTGTTTCCGAACACAAGGAATTGAGCATCTCCTCCTGTGTGATTTGAATCTGATGGTAAAGGCATTTATATCGTCTTTCACGTTTATTTTGTTTCTGTAACTTCTTTAAGCGAGTGAACCAGGTGAGCAGTTATCTTCTGAGCCAAAAGCTAAGGTGAAACCATGCTCCGTCTCCCAGGAGCCCGTCCAGCAGACCGGCTGCTGTCTTGGCTTATTTCTAGCCGTACCTTCTGGTCCACTCGAGTACTGATGCTAAAAAGCAGAGCACATGAAGATGCATAAAATCAAACGGTTCGACAGTGTGAGACAAAAACAAATCAAAAAATAATAAGGAAAGAAAAGTGAATAAACGTTGAAATTCTGCCTGTGGTACAAATTGAGCGTTTCTGGAGCAGCGGGTCAAAATAGGCCTATTTTGCCAGGATTGTCTCCAAACAAGTTTAGCAGTTTCGTCATAACAACCACATTTGGAAGAGGAAGAAGAAATAAATTGGAGAGAAGGTCAGAGGCAAAGATAATTATTGATTTCCAGACAGGCGGAGCAGCAGCCATTGTTACTTTCCACATCTCTGTACTTCCAGCAGAAAAAAGGACAAGACCATTTCCTGTTTTTGAAATGTTGCTTTGGAAAAGCCGGCCGGTGGAGAGCTTCTTGCGGAGGTGGCATCTTAATGATTGGACCATCACAAAAAGCCCGTCTTCACAGGAGGCTCTCAGCTGGAGACGCCGAGGCTCCCACTGCTCCGGGGATAAAGTGCAGGAGGAGCCCTTCAAAGGTCTCCGCGGCTATTAAACGTCTCCTGGTTGCGTCCTCCGAAGATCTCGGGGTTTCAATAATAGCCCGTGTTCTCCACAGACACACTGCTCATCAGGGCTGCTCTGGAGGCCACAGTCTTTCTTCTGCCAGGCTCTCACAAAGACGCGCCATTCGTGCCGGAGTGCGAAACAAAGAGCCGGTTTGAAGGACGAGCGGGACGACAATTTGACGTGACCCTCCCCAGGCAGCAGCAGACGCCACCAGCAGCACCAGCACCAGCAGCCGGACTCAGATTCAGAACCTCCCTGCCGGTTCAGATGTTGGAAGGGCCGAGGTGATGACCCGAGGAGCTGCTCCAGATGTCCACGTGCCCGCTAAGCGTCCATCTTCAGGTCGCACTCACTGAACAGCAGGCAACTCATCGGCCAATCACAGGCCGCCGTCTAACACTCAGCCAATCACAGCCACGACCTTCCTGTCCTCTTCCCGCCCTTCCACACAATGGAGACACACAACCCTTCATCCTCCCATTCAATACATGCACACATTCACGCTCTCTATGAATGGATGAATGAATGAAGGAATTCATTCATAATGAAGTCCTTCATTCATTAATTGATTGATGATTTAATGAATGAATTGATTAATTAATGGTTGAATTAATGAATGAATGAATGGACGGAGGAAGAAAATTAACGGACGAATGAATTTATTTATTTATTTATTAATTAATTACTCAAATGATTAATTAATGCATGGATGAATAAATGAATGGATGGCTAATTAAATGGACTGATGGATGGATGGATGGATGGATGGATGGATGGAGGTTCCTTCTTGTCAGTCCTCCTGTTAAACTGCATATCATGTGTGTTGTGTTTTGCATGGCTGTGTTATGTTCTGTGTATTCTTCTAATGTTGCTGTTGCAACAACTGAATTTCCCCCATGGGGGGTCAATAAAGTGTTATCTTATCTTATCTTATCTTATTATAGTTGTGAGTATTATAGTTGTGAGTATTATAATTGTGTGTATTACAGGTGTGTGTTTTATAGTTGTGTGTATGATAGGTGTGTGTATTATAGGTGTGTGTATTATAGTTGTGTGTATCACAGTGGTGTGTATTATACTTTTGTGCATTGTAGGTGTGTATTATAGTTGTGTGAATTATAATTTTGTGCATTATAGTTTTGTGTATTATAGTTGTGTATTTTCCTCCCCTCTCCTCTCCTCTTCCTCTTCCTCTCCTCTCTTCTCAGCTTTCCTCTATCTTATGAAAGCCAGCTTTATACCTGTCTGCTTTTCTCATCCGTTGTTCTAGTTGTCAAATGATTCAGTAAGGGCTTGCCGTTATATCCCCATTAAACAATGAGGGTTGTCACACACACACACACACACACACACACACACACACAGAAACACACACACACAAGCATGTATACATGCAGGGAAAGGATGGCAGCACTCTCCTAATTAAGTGTCAGCAATCGGTTGGCAGCTGACAATGGAGCCCAAACACATGGTTGGCACACACAAACACACACACATACTCACACACACACACACACACACACATACACACACTCTCACACACACACACACACACACACACACACACACACACATACACACACACAGGCATGTCAAAAGCCTTTCCTCCCCAGCTAACAAAATGTCACTACTGCTGACATGACACTATCTGCTTAACAAACTCTGCTATATTCCTCTCTCCAGTGTGTGTGTGTGTGTGTGTGTGTGTGTGTGTGTGTGTGTGTGTGTGTGTGTGTGTGTGTGTGCGCGGGTCCAAAACAAAGATGAAAGCAGAGAAGAGTCTTTTTTTCCCTCCTTGTGCTCGATGACACAAGTGGCTGCATTGAATTCTGCCCCCGTGAACACACTCGAATGCTTTCATTTGAATCTGGGTTGGCTAATATTTAGCAGTTATTTAGAGGCTGATGTATTCACACACACACACACTCTCTCACACACACACACACACACGCCGTCTTCAGGCAGGACTGTGGAAGGCCCTCATTGGAATACATGAGTGTGTGCAGTGACCCGGACGCTGTGCAGAAAAGCTCGCCTGCAACCATTAATCAGCTCCTTGTTGATGCGTCATTTTACCGAACGCCTCACGATGCGTCTTGTAATTTGGAAGGCCTGCAGGATGAGGGAGTGGAAACGTGGAGAAGCTCAGGACCAGGAGAGGATGATAGTCATCACTGGGGGACGAAGGTCTGCATGTGAGAAGCTTCCTGAAGAGTATTGCTGTTGTATTTATGGAGTTTCTATCATTTCTCCATCAGCCATCCTGGGACAGATTACTGTCAGGACACATTTACTTCGAGCTTCAGCCTCACAGTCAGAAGGTTCTGCTTGGATCCCCGCAGGGTTCCTTCCTGTGTGGAGTCTCCTTGTTCTCCCTGTGTCTGCGTGGGGTTCCTCAGGGCTCTCCGGGTTCCTTCTACCGTCCAAACACATGCAGGAGCTTCACTGGAGACCCTGCATTCTCCAGACGTGTGGATGAGAGGGTGAATGGTTGGGCGTCTCTGTATGAGGCTCTGCGATTGGTCCAGAGTGAACCAACCTCTCGTCCAATCACCGCCAGGCTCCGCCAGCAGGGTAATCAGTGTAGAGAATGAATGAATGAATGAATGAATGAATGAATGAATGAATGAATGAATGAACTTGCCTTGAACCACGTGCTAGAAGTTGTGCTGCAGTCAAACATCTGACAGAAGAGCATGCGGTGGAGTGGAGCCCCTGGTGAAGGCCTTTGGAAGCTCACGCTTACGGTTTATCCACCAGCAACTTCTCTTCTCTCTCTTTCCTTTCATCCTGTTTTCCGTTCAATTTGCTGCCGTGAAGCGACGGCTCCGTGTGCGGCGGCCGTGTCTCAGCGGCTTCGAGCCACCACGTCAGAGGCAGCACCACTGCTGTCTGCGGATACCAGCGTGTGTGTGTGTGTGTGTGTGTGTGTGTGCGCATCACATTTAAGTCTTCATTTGCAGACAACGATAGTCTGGAGCGCACACACACACACACACACACAGCGCCGTGCTCATCATCCCTTGAATAAACACAAGCTACAACTCGGGCGAGATGTTTTCCTCCCCGGTTGAGTTAGTGCCCGTCTGCGACGAGCCTTCCCGCCAATATCGTCATGGCAACGGGGAGTTTACAGCGGAGACTGAAATGAGGGGCGAGGTCTGAGGCGGGACGCCGTGCTGATGTAATTATGTAGAAACGCTGGACAACATGGATCCGCGAAGGAGACGGACAGAAGGGAAAACACACTGATGGACAATTCATAAAGGTTCATGGAAACTGAGGAACAGAAGAGTAGCGTGGGACTCCGGCAGGAGGTCCAACTAAGACAGGTTCTCCAGCACTTGGCTTAAATGTCAGGTTTTGCTGTCTCGTCTCTGCTCTCATATTAGCCGCAGCTGCTCGCTGCTCCCCCGAGGACAAATCATCTTTATTTTCATTTAATCCCATTATATGTCATCTCATCTAATGGAATGTGGTTTAATATAATCAAATGAATTGCAGGTCTGACCTCTGGATGCGTTTCTATCGGAACTTTGACAATCACTTTGCTTCCATGAAGATGGAGCTCCATTATGGATTAATTGAATTAAAGGTTCATCTGAAGCTCTTCATCAGCGCAGGTTTACTGTTGACCCTCTGACACGGCATTTACACGGTAACTATGGAGCCATCAACCACTCCTGGGAGGAAGGCGGATCCTGGTCCAGATGTTTGGACACACACACACACACACAGCGGGAGGTTAGCTTAGCTTTGACCGGCTTTGACTTTGACCAGCAGCTGAATCAGACGGGACAAAGAAGAACAAAGCATGTTGTACTCCAGATGATGCAGTAGAGCGCCAGATCTTCACCTTTGGATCTCCTGGACCGAGAGGGATCAGACTCCTCAAAGCTCCAGAGAACCTGACAAATCAGCCCCCTCAGATGAAAGCTCCACTGGCTTTTACTTGTAATCCGCAGCGTTTGGAAGGTGAAGGAGATGGATTCCATTCAAAGCCAGGGTGGATCTTCTGGAATGAGATTCGTTCTATTTAAAAGTGTTTTTCGGTTTTCGCAGCAGATCTACTCCAGCTCTGACCTGCTATTATTCAAGTTGGACAACAAAACTCCAACTCCTCCTGTGTCTTCCTGACCCAGATTCTCCCACACAGATGACCACTCGGCCTCTTCGCAAGCTTCAAAATAGCACGTGCCTCCTCCAACTGTGAAGACCAAGCTATCACAAGTTGGAACAAGCAGGAACCACCTGAGACTCGGCAGATCATGGCAGCGGGGGGGCAGGGCTTGCACCGCGCAGAGGCAAACCTTAGCGGGTGCTAATGTGATGAGCGTGAAGGAAGCTCCACCAAATCCATCTCACTCCATCTCTTGATGCGATTGTCAGCCCATCGCAATCCACCGACCCCCCCCGCGGGACTGGGCATCATGCCGAGGTCCGACGGACCAGTCGGAATAAAGCCCTTGGAGGCGGCGGCTCGTCGGTCGTCCGTCCGTCCGTCCGTTAGCCAGTCAATTAGCCGCCCGGGTCAGGTGAGTGACGAAGGCGGAGGAGACGTCTTCAAAGAGGAGCCCGAGCCTCCAGCCACAAACATCCCATTCTCTTCACGGCTCCTCTCGGCAACCCGTCTGGAATCTGTCGTCTGCAGCGCCTCTTCAAACCCTTCATCCGTCCATTCGCAGGAAGAGGGACTCCAGCATCTCCAGGGACACGTTCTCCTCCTGCACCCGCCTTTTCTCTGCTGGTTCACACCTTCCAGAGCAGTCCAGAACATCACCGGCGTGGAGCTCCAGTGGTGACACATCTTCCTTCTTGTTCCTACAACAAGAAGTCGCTCTTCTTCAAGTATTTCAGAGGACGATGGAACACATTTCTCGCAGTAGACCAGCAGTAGACCAGCAGTAGACCTGCAGTAGACCAGCAGTAGACCAGCAGTAGACCTGCAGTAGACCAGCAGTAGACCAGCAGTAGACCAGCAGTAGACCTGCAGTAGACCAGCAGTAGACCAGCAGTAGACCAGCAGTAGACCTGCAGTAGACCTGCAGTAGACCTGCGGACCTCGGGCCATGTACCTGAGGTCTTCTCTCTGATGGACGTGAGGCCGGAGCTCCAGAGGACTCGGTCTTTTCTGCATCCCACTTGGTAAAGTTTGCACGATGTTGTTTGTGAAACAGTGTAAAAAGCGAACGAGGCAGATGTGAGGCGTGGAGCGGTCAGCCGCAGAGCTGGCAGGAGCAGCCTGACATGAGATGTGGGCACGCTGCGCCCTTCTGCTCAACTGTGTCATGTCGATGGAACGTCTGGGAGGAACGAGGCGGCCGGCTCATCTTCAGGTGATCAGACTCTTTCTGGATTTGATCAAACTTTTTTTGTTCGTCACTCTTTTGTCGTTGCTTTTCTCTCTTAAAAGACTTTTCCTCTGCTTTCAGAAATATTCTCTCTCAAGCTGCAGAAGGTGAGCGTCGCTGGTAACCTGTGTTCCACCTCTGCTGGTGACAGAACATCACACTCTCCCTGCTGCCGCCGGACCAGAGCCAGGTTCACCTCGGACAGCTCAGAGGGCCTCCATGGACACCTCCCTCCCACTCACACACCAGCAGATACCAGAAGATCAGAGAAGAGAAGATATTGTAAGACATTCTAAGATATTCTGAGATATTATGAGACGTGTGTGAGGGAGACACAAGCACAACCCTCCTCCCTGAAGAACCGTGGGACACGTGCAGCCCCACCACTGCTTCCATGACTCAGCCTGGTTGACTGGAGCTGCAGCCGGTGACAGTTTTCATTCATGTCACCACCTCCTGGTTCCATCAGCTGTGTATTTACATCCATATACGGATCAGAATCATCACAATCACTGTCTGAATACTTCATGGATCCCGAGGGGGGAATTGCTTTTTGTTGAAAGCAGCTCCTGCTCACAGAATAAAGTGGAGAAGAATCCAAATAGAACTCCATGGAAAAAGAAAGAATAAAATAGCAAACAAAAAAGATAAAATAAAAACGGTAAAGATCCAAATAGATAAAAAGAAATAAAGCTAAATGAAGACATGTTTGTTGCACATTTGTGATCCACTGCTCATTTTTTAAACAGTTACTGAACTCATTCATTCATTCACTCATTCATTCATTCATTCATTCATTCACTGATTCATTCATTCATTCACTCATTCATTCATTGACTTTCTGTTCCACTTGGACGGCACTCACTGGAGCCTATCTCCGCTGCCATTGGTTCAGCCTGCACCAATCACAGGGCCTCGTACAGAGACATCCAACCAGTCAACCTCTCATTCACACATCTGGACAATGCAGGAGGAACCCTGAGGAACCCCACGCAGACACGGGGAGAAGATGGAGACTCCACGCAGGAAGGAACCCTGCGGGAATCCAAGCAGGACCTTCTGGCTGAGAGGCAGAAGCTCAAAGCACTGCGCCACCGTGCCGCCCTCTTGGTCGTAATGAAGAATATTTCCATATTTGCAGTAATCCCTGTCTTCTTCTATCTGGTGATTTTCACAGAAGGTTCCACCGCTGGAGGAGGACGAGGAAGAGGGGGCACTGCATTAATCATAAGCGGCGATGAAAACATGATTAGCAAAAGATCTGTTTATGAGCCGGCCGAGGGAGCCATTAGCGTCTGAGGCAAACCCAGAAAAATGGCCCCCACAATTAACTTAGTGCAGATTTAGTACTTCCCGTCCGTCGGGGGAGCTGATGAAGCAGCTGGAGGACAGGTTCCTGTGGGAGCTCCAAAGCCTCGGGGACAACCTCGGTGCAGAAGTCTGCTGCTTGACTTGATTAAACACCTTCACTTCCTACTGCTACTACCACAGCTACGACGACGACTGCGACTGCAACCACTACTACAACTACTTGTACTACTACCACTACTACAACTACGACTACAACCACCACAGCTACTACAACTCCCGCTACCACCTCAACTCCGAGTACTCCTAGGACTGAGAAGAGTACTGCGTCCGCTCGGCAGGGAGGTTGATGTACGCAGGTCAGCCTGGACATCATGCAAACACATGATGAGAAAACCTGCCACAGCGACACATCTGATGAACTCTGACCTCATTCATTCATTCATTCATTCATTCATTCATTCATTCATTCATTCATTCGTGGGCTCTCCTGGCCGCGGACGCACTGGTTCCCCCCGGACCAATCACAGGCCAGCATGGAGACACATGACACAACTCACCCTCTCATTCACACGGTAAACATACCACATTCACTCGTCACTTATACATCACTGACACCCCTGCACACACACACACACACACACACACACACACACACACACACACACACACACACACACACACACACACACACACACACACACACACACACACACACCCTCTCATTCACTCATCCTATACACATATACAACCAGTCACCCCCCCCACAGCCCACAGCTCTACCCCCACTGTGGGAGAGGGATACGTGTGTGTGTGTGTGTGTGTGTGTGTGAGAGCATGTGTGTGAGTGTGCGTGTGTGTGTGTGAGAGAGAGAGACAGAGTGTGTGTGAGTATGAGTGAGAATGTGAATGGCTGAATGTCCTCCAGTGCTTTGAAAGCACGGGAAGATGACAGTGAGGAGAAGACAGGAAGCAGCAGAGCTGGAGATGTGGAGGTTCTCTAGGAGTGAGGAGGAAGGAGAGGATCAGCGAGGAGTTCATCAGAGGGACAGCACAGTGAGATGTTCTGGAGATCAAGTCACACTGAGATGATTTGGACATGGACAGAGAAGGGATGGAGAAGATCTGGCAGAAGGATGCTGAGGTTGGAGCTACCAGGGAGGAGGTCTGGAGGAGGACAAGAGAGGAGGTTCATGGATGGAGGGGGAGAGACCAGGAAGAGGAGAGGGTCAGGCGGAGGCAGGTGATTGGCTGAGGGTCAGATGGAGGCAGGTGATTGGCTGAGAGTTAGATGGAGGCAGGTGATTGGCTGAGGGTGAGATGGAGGCAGGTGATTGGCTGAGGGTCAGATGGAGGCAGGTGATTGGCTGAGGGTCAGATGGAGGCAGGTGATTGGCTGAGAGTTAGATGGAGGCAGGTGATTGGCTGAGGGTTAGATGGAGGCAGGTGATTCGCTGAGGGTGAGATGGAGGCAGATAGAGGCAGGTGATTGGCTGAGGGTGAGATGGAGGCAGATGGAGGCAGGTGATTGGCTGAGGGGGCGCCTGAAGGAGGTGGCGGCGGGGGAATGACTAACAGTCTTAAATCGGCTCTTTTTCTTCAGTATTGATGAAAAATCATATTTAAAGTTCTATTTTCATCTTGTTTTAT
>CAAKHD010001234.1:98497-124171 GCA_901007705.1 Fistularia tabacaria | reverse complement strand
ATTAAAAAGAGGAGCTATGTAGTATATACTAATGTGAGAAAGAGAAGGGGGGGGGGGGGGGGGGGGTAACAAGCTAACACCACTTCAAGTTATATACAACTGCGGGGGTTACAGAGATTTAGAGGATAAAGCATTAGAGATGTCATAGCACAAATAATTCTTTCAGATCATGCTAAAACTATATTTGTCATTGCACCATCCCAGTTTGACTTATAAATCAGTTGTTTATTTTCAGTTATTATTACAGTACATCCGTTCTCTCCTCTTTTACATGTGCCACATAGTATGCAGTATATCCTGCATTTTATCACAAGTGTCAGCAGAGGCCAGCTGAGCAGGAAAACAGCATTTATTTTCTTTAAAAGCTGGGGTTGGAAGCCTTGGCTTCAACAATAAAGGTCTAATAAAAGATGTGCTATGAATAACTGAAGGACATGGAGAGTCCAGGGTTTTATGAAACTTGCCTTAAACTTGTACTCTGCTACTCCCGTCATGACCAGTGTCAGTCTGGTCTTTTAATCGAACAATACTATTCAGGAAACATGCCGAGTGACTCACATACAGTATTTGAATACGTACACACCAATATGAAAACTTTTTTGACCATAATGCAAGAAATTATGCTTGGGATAGTTTCAAAATGGTGGTCACGTAGTCTGTCCTGCAAAGACCCCTCTGATGGTGTCACTCTCAGTTGTAGAGACATAAACCACTCATTTTTTACTAGGAAAATCATTCGAAGTAATAATCAATTAATACACTGTTTACATTTTCTCTACACTGTTTACACTTCATTGCAGTAATATGCTTACTATTTGTTTTGTTTTTTTGTTTTTTTCTACCTTTCTGGTTTCAATGTGGACAGCAAAATAAGAATAATTTCACTGTACAGGGAAAAATGTTTCCAGGCTGTACATATGAGAATAAACACTTGAATATCTTGAATCTCTTGAATAAAATAATGCAGATAAGATAACTGCCATTAGCGCTTCCATCTCACATCAAGAAGGTCAGGGACCTTGATCCTGGGGGCCTTTCTGTGTGGGGTTTGCTCTCCTCGTGTCTGTGTGGGTTTCCCCCCACAATCCCAAAAAGTTGGTGACTCTAAATTGGCCAGACGTGTGACTGAATTAATAGCTGTATATGTTGATACTGTATGCGGCCCTGTGATAGACTGGTGGCTAGTCAAGAGTATACCCGGTCTCTTCCCCAATGACAGGGGAAATGGGCTCCAGTCTTACCAGTCAGCCTGCTTCTCATCCTTCTCTTCCACTAAAAGTGCGATCCAATATTAAGACATATTGCCAAACTGATGATCCTTTCAAGTCCCTCTGAAAACCTATTATCACAATGTGGATAAACAGATTCCCATTGGGAGCACTGGTAACAAATGGTTGAGGATGAAATGAGATGTTACTACTTGGGCTGTCATTTTTTTATGTTGTATCTGTAAAGTTGCCCGGCTTTATTGCAGAGCACTTTAAACCACAAGATGGACCTTTGAGATGCATTGAGTACGAACAAGTGTAGAAATTTCTCATATCTTGTCAGTTGAGTCCGTCATTCCCACCTGCTGACCAGACCCACTTTCCGGAGAGAGCCTCAGTGTAAACAAACTCGGCCAACCAGTGACGCAACAAGCTCCATGGGTCAGGCTGTTGAAAGAGAGGTGAACTCATACCACACTTAACATTTCATAAGCTGTTTCCCCCCCACACTCCGCAAGCAGCTGAGACATTCCATAAACATTTGCCTGCCAGCCAGCAGCACAGAGGACCCTTTGAGTGGGAGCGGGAAAGGGATCTGAGCCTGCAGGACCTGGGGGGCTCAGGCCGAGCACGAGGGAGGATCACTGAGTCAGGGGAAGCCCCCAGCTTCATAAACAAGCCTGAGATTTTTTTCTATTATCTACGGCAACGTGCATGTTAGTATGCAAGTAGTGGAGCTGAACGGAGCATTAAGTTCAAACAGTCCTGCATAGTTTCTAAACAAGTGATTTTGTTCCGTTTTTGCACTGAGCAGAACAAAACTACCATTCATGAGTTATACTGTGAGACCAGCTGGCCTGGTGAAGTGACAGCCTGCCAGCTTTGACCACTTCGCCCAGTACACTGCACAGAGGAACAGGTGTCTGACTTCCACACTGACTGCCCACAAAAGCAGCCAGCACTTCCTCCTGTAGGCCTACATTTACTCTAGGAAAGGGAGAGGCTGCATTCTTCAGCCTCGCCGACCACCACACCTCACGTGTTGCTGCACAGGTACAATGATAGGCCTGTCTGGGCTTCCTTCAGGGACCTCAAATATTCATGAGTCTGCAATTAAGTTGGATGTGCGGATCGGTTGTGATTCCTGCTGAGGTGGCAGGTAGTACCAGCCTCTGGACTGAGGCCAGCACGTCCCGACAGCCTTCATCACCTTTCTGACACTCCGAATTAACATCAGAGCCATCCAGACATACCTGCCGTCTACCCGCTGGTGTGTCGGGGGCCTGTTCGGCCGAGATCTGCTTGGTGCCTATGACCACACAAGGAAGTATGACTCAATTAATGCTAGAAGTATTCATATTCCGGCCAACTGGGCTCTGACATCTCAATGTGACCCCGAAATGTATGAATACACCTATTTCGAATACGGTGATCACTGTGATCACTGGCATTGTATTACACTATTCTATTATTCTGATATATTGAAATTGCATTTGGACATGTTACATTCTCTAGCAAAGTGTTTTGTTGCTTACATTACTTTGGTAAATTTGCTTGATTGTTTTCATATTAAGCATTGTAATATCTTCTTCTTTTCTTTATACTTACTCCCTTCAGGGTTCGCTACAGTTAATCATCTTCCTCCATCCATCCATGTTCTCTTCATCCTCTTCCCTCACTTCAACTAGCTTCATCTTTCACTCCATCCATAAATCTCCTGTCTGGCCTTCCTCTAGGCCTTGTGCCTGGCAGTTCCAACCTCAGCATCCATCTACCAATATATTGTCTATCCCTCCTCTGTCCAAACCATCTGAGTGTGACCTTGTCACCAAATCATCTAGCATATGCTGTCCCTCTGATGGGACTCATTCCTGATCCTATCCATCCTCGTTGCTCCCAAAGCAGACCTCAACATTTTCATTTCTGCTCCCTCCAGCTCTGCTTCTTGTCTTTTTGTCAATGCCACCATCTCCAACATGTAGTAAGAATTGTAAAATGCGACGAGTACGTCAGCAATTCATCTACTTCATAATCAGCCACCGGGCAATTGGGGAGAAATTACCCCCATAAAACCTGTAAGAAATTACACTTTAGAGGCAAAAAAGCAACTAAAATTAGTAAAAATTTCAAAAACATCTAATAATATTCTAGAAATAAGCTCAAAATTTTTCAAGGATAATAATAAACTAAAAATAAATATGAGACATTAACAATGTGAGGACTAGGAATGCAAAGAATAAATAAATGTGTTTCAGTATCATTTTAGTTTTAAGCATAATTGAAATAACCTGTTTTATCACAAACAGTAAAAAGGGAATTCAACCGCTATGTATAATTAAGGAGTTGTATTTTTCCCCTCTCCCCCCAGCCTTACCTTTCACTGAAACACTTCCATGTTCAGAGAGTTCACACGTTTATATTCCTCTCCAGCCACAACACAAAACTTTGGCCACTGGCATGTCGGTGTCATGACGGAAATTAATTATGACAAAATAGACCCATCAGAGAGTTGGCCTCCTTAAAGGCTCACAGCTAATCAACAGCTCTATTCACAGTTAGGCTTGACAATTGGCCTAGAAAACCAGATACCAGGAGACAACATACACTCTTCTATTCATGGGAGAAGAAAAAAAGCGCCCATGAGATGTGTCAATTTTAAACTGGCCATTTTACAGAAATTACACGGCTGATTAGCATGGTGTTACGAAAGTGGAGTCAGAACCCCCCTGGGGGGTTCAAAAGACACAGATGGGCGGTCGCGAGATAGTGTCTCAGTATCAAGTCAAATTTTATCAAACAAAAGACAATAAGAACGTATGTTATTGTTGAGCATTAGGTGACGATTCTATCCTTTCAATACTGTTATTGTAATTGTTCTTGCAACAATGTTTTCACACCTGTTTCACTTCATTCTTTCACATTTGAATCATAAGAAAATATACACAGAAAATAAAATAAAAGTCATCACCTGATTCTCTGATAATTGTCAACAAAATGACAAAGAGCAATTCTAAATTTAATATTGATTACAAAGAGTATAGATGCATTTGCCATTATGGAGTCATATAATTAAGTAAATTGACTTATATGTAATCTTTAGAGATGCGCCTGCCCATGTGTGTGTATGCATGTTTGCATGTGTATGGTTGTGTATGTACATGGCATACAAATCATTAAGGTAAAGTTTGCCTGAATGCATTTGTTTGCATGCACCAAATGCAATGGAGTATCAGTCATTTTACTCAGCCTCTGTATGACAATGAAACGTTCACACACACACACACACGCACACACACACACACACACGCACACACACACACACACACGCACACACACGCACACACACGCACACACACACACACACACGCACACACACACACACACACACACACACAGACAGCAGCAGTATCCATTCATCCATCCATCCATCCATCCATCCATCCATCCACAAGAGGGTCCAGACAATAAACACACACAAATGCTTAAGTCCATTAAGTTTGATTTTACACAAGTACCTCGATATATTGCGTTACTGCATGAAAGTTATGAATGTTTGTCTCACAATGACACAATACTGTACGAGGCTGTTAACTGGAGCTCAAAGCTCTTTTCCGACACCAAGATTAAACCGGCTTTACAAGACCAAATTCATCATTTAGGAAAGCCACAAAGCTTTATAATACAGGAGGAGAAAAACAACTGCTCTCTACAAAGCAGTTACCACAACAAAAAGCAGTTTATTGCAAACTTGTCTCATACCAACTCCCTCCAAAAAGCTTAATCCAGCAACATGCACAGTGCTGCTATTACAGCATCAGAAAATAAATCCAGACTTCTGCTAATCCATTCTGCAAAGTCTGCGCAGAGCAGCTGTGGCCACATGTCAGCGACATGTCTCCTCGGCACAAAAACATCCCCACTTCTGTCTGGCAACATGGCTGTCACACAAGACAACACGCACCGAGGGGAACTCCACTGATTTTACACCGAAATCTCAGTTTACGAGTCACGAGGAGTTACCCTGCCTGTTAAAACAAGCTGTGTAATCAGCATGAAGGGTCTCCTGGACTTGGGAAGCGGTCGTCGGACAAATTGACACAAGATCTACTGAGGGTCACAACTGTAGTCTCACTATCAGCAGACCCGAAAAGAAAAAACTGCAGCTGGACTGGAACTGGAATTTTATAGTCGATACCAGTTTGCCAAGTAAATCCAGCAAAGCCACCAAGCCGGTGACACATTGAGTATCCACTGACATTTGAGAAGCATTTAAAAAAAAAAACCAATATAGAACTATAGAGAATTCTTGTAATCTGATTGGTTTTCATGGTGAGCTACAAGAGGTAGAGTGCTTTTAAAGATTCACTAAAACTAATGGACTAAAGTCAGATTCTGTCAGCTTGTGCTGCATTGATTTGGACCTTTGGTTCTGAAATCCGCTTATCTCAAGTAGGGCTTAACAATCAGCCAAAAAAACAGGTTGCGATTATATTGCCAAACATAATGATTTATATTTCTTGTAATTTTAAAGGGATTTTTTTTTCCCTGCACCGTATTATTTCCCTTTTCCAAGACTCGAAAAAAATCAATTTTGAGTGTGATAAATAATAAAATAGTGGAGTTAAATCATGAGAGTGTCTGCAGCATAGAGGGACAAGTGGTACATTGGAAGAACAAACATCAGATCCGCTTGTTTTGGCATTTCAATCCTTTGAGCAGTGTGCTAGCTTGCACTTTATGCTGATTATATCCCTGACTATCAGCTACTTTGTCACATGTTTTGTGCCAAAGCTTTGGACTGGATCACCTTACATGACAACGCTGTTCTGCATGCCTCCCTAATCTGGACCACAGATGATAATTTGAGGTGGAAGCAGAAAACTTCCACATCCAACCTGCACCCCGCTCCTTGAACATTTGGCCTCAACCATGTGTTTGACAAGCCAGCAACAATATGTCCTCGTGTGTCTCCTGATGTCCTTGGCATTACCAAGTTGCCCGGACCACTTTCCTTATCCCACTTTACATTGTTATATTGTTCACATGTCAATAATCTTTCACAATGACTGATTCACCTATTGTGTTGCCTCATAACAACAGGAAATACTCATGGTAGGCGTTTTTTGATTGGGAGCCGCGTGACACACTTTAAGCCCCTCAATCCTCTTTTTGAGTGAGTTGTCAGGGCTTTTTCCTACCCGCCTCCTATGACAAAGGGCCTCCCTAAATTTATCACGCTAGACAAGCCCCTTTAAGTTAATTACTCGGCACCAAGGACAACAACACTGATGTGTGCTGACACGAAAACACTCAGGGTGGACAAGGCCGAGCGGATGAGAGGCCTGAGGCTGGGGGCCGTGTCTGTGGGAGCATCTCTGTGAGAACGTGGCAGGGCAAATAGCACGAGACAGGCCGGCCCACAAAAGGTAAAACGATAGAAAAAAGCATATCGAAGAGCTTGAAAAGCTAGGTAACAATCAGTCAAGGAAGACTGCACCATGCTAATTTGACTCCTTGTTTTGCAGCAACCCGGGGATCATAATTTAAGATCGAGGATAAACAAAATTGTGCTATTTTGTAAATTGTCATTGACCAACGAACACTCGTGTGGCATGTAGCCACCCATAGCCAGAGTATGAAATACAGTGCAGTGTCAGGTTTCCAGCTCTTCTACAATCCTGGAAATAGTCATGCACAACTATGCACAAAACAACATTTTTAAATTATTTGTTATTGTTCCTATAGTGGACATTACAAGAAGACCAAGACCAAGCATTTCTGCACATTTTCAGAGTGGTCAAACCACAGAATCACAACAACAACAGTAACGCAGGCTGTGGAGAGGAGCGGCTGAAAAACTGAGAAGGTTTCCAAGAGTCACAACCTCCAAGAAATGAGCTGCTTCAAGAACATGGTTTGAGCATGGTCTGTTAACATTTTAAATTATTAGAAGAGCTCCAATATCAAATTATACAGGGGCTATAAGCAGATGTTAATGGTGTAAGTCTCCAGGGGGATTCATCTGCGGACCCACCACATAAAAGACTGCTCTCGGATGGCCAATGTTTTTTGGGGTTGTTTTTTTTTCCAAACTCTAACGCGTAGCTTTCATAGAAATTAATGGAAGCCCCACCTGCAACACTCAATCTAGTTCTACGACACATCAGTGGTTCATAAAGGGTATGTTTCGGTTTCCCTGTTTCGAAAGATGCACCTCCAGAGTTTGATACTCACCGGCTGCCTTCCCATCCACAAATCCATCCACGATTTTAGTCTAAAGGGGCTAAGGGGGGGTGTGAGGATATGAGTCAGGTTTGTGGTGTCACAAATGATTTGAGGCTAATCCTTTCCATCATCCATCCATCCATCACACATTCACACAGATGTGTGATGGGGAATTTCCAAGCCATCAGATCACAAACACTATGATTATAGCTATGTTCGAGCAGAAGACATTCGGAGTCTGAAAGTTCAGCTTGTCAAATAAACAACTTCATACTATACTATCTATAAAATTGAATTTTAAATTAGCAAAAGCTATAATAGCATTTTGCATTCCTATATAGAAGTGTGGAGGTGGTCCAGAAAGATTATTAGATATGTCATATTCATTCCATTCCCAATTTAAAATTTGACAAAGTGAAATATACTCAATTAAAGTTAACTTGCCTCTGACAAGACAGCTTGGCTCCATTGGCTCAACTGACTCTAAGATGTCAAAAGCTGCGCATAACTGCAGGCTGCTGGTTGAGGTACATATCCTAGTATATTGGGTTTTAAAGTATAAACAGTAAATTTAAATGTTCTTGGCCAAAAATTTGGCCCGATGATTCTAATGTCACAATGGCAGTGAAAAAAAGAGGTTATATAGTAATGCAAATGAGGCAACTGAAAATGTGACAGCAGGTAAAATCTGCCAGATATTGCTCAAAGGTCAGTGGGTTAAAATTCCTTTTTTGGTAGTAGTTTATTATCTACCAAATGTTATGATGATAGTAAAAGCTGCATATTAATCCAAGAACTAGATGGTGGATTTAGCATACCTTGTCACACTTTTGTGACTGCATTACAGAGATGGCAGGTAATTTTTTACACATCAGAGATTTACTATTGGATGCAGGGCAGCCCAGGCAGGCAGGAATCAGTCAGTGTCTAGAGAGGCCTTTCCAGTGCTTTCTAATGATCTACCGTCAGGTTTTATCATACTTGACATTAATATTTATGTACAAGGAGCTAATCACTTAATAATAAGGTCTTTTTTGGCACTGTAACATGTTGATTAACATTATAGCATGTTAGAATGTAATAAAATACGATAATTATAATCGTGTTCCATGTGAAACATTAGAAAGAGATTGCAGAAAGACTTATTCCAAAAATTGTATTTCTACCTTCTGCTTGACTTTGTTTTTAAATCTAATCAACCTCAACAACATCCATGTATCCAGCCAGATAAAGGACAGCAAATAGCAATTCCCATTGATTAGATCAATAAGCATTAATTAATTAAGGGCTTAACATGACATAGCTATTTGGATTCATAAAAACACGGAATAAATGGCTTTTTATATAAAAAGCTGTCCAATCGGCATAAAGGTCACTGATTTTCTCAGTCAATGAATTCACTATGAATAAGTTTGTTACAAATGTTTAGTAATGTCTAAGATTCTAACAACGAACGCTGTCATAGATGACTTCACCCACTATGTAACGAGAGGGTAAAGGTTTGTTACAGGTCAAATCACTGATCACTAAGTGACATTATAACACAAAATTGCCTATAATAAATTAGCAAAAGCCTCTTAGGTGTAAATGCTGTGACCCTTGGCCAGAATATAAGCCCTGTCACAACTTTTTAAGCTGTGATGCAATGGTTATTGTCTGCATGTTCACTACAAAAGGCTGTCACACCACAAGAATTTGATCATAGCCAGTAACATTTTCTGAAAAATAATGGTCAGAGGAAGAAAACCAACTGTACAGCCCCCCAACGCCCTTGTCCCAGAAACATCTGAGGAAGAACCAATAGTACTAATTCAGACATGGTCTTGGTCTCACATAGAGCCCAAATTCACTATAAAATCCTTTCCTCTCTTCAACAATAGCAAAGAGTGCAGACCTACCCAGATCTCCCTGAACGCTGTTGTCGTGGGATGTTCTGCTGGACGTGGTGGAGTCCCCGTCACTGGGCCAGATCTGGCCTGATTTATGTACCCCTGTGATGGAGGCCTCAGACACCATCACCTGCTTCTTCAAACGTTTCTGGGACAAGGGCGTTGGGGGGCTGCCGCTGTCGAATGACTGCTGAGAAGGAGAACGACTCTTCTCCCTGTACATCTGGTAAGTGGTGGGACTGGGAGACACATGGCTGGACTGGCCTGAGGAGAAGTCCTCCTCGCTGGATGTCAAGTTCTCATTGGAGCTGCAGTCCGGCGTGTAGCCCCCTCCGCCGTCGTCAAAGCTGCCCGGAGAGTAAGAGTGCCTGGGCCAGGTGAGGTGTGTGTCCTCCTCTGTGCTGTGGTCTCTAATGTGGATCACTCGAGTGTCCCCATCAGACATCATCCCTCCAACATACACACTGGTGTATGGCTGGCACTCTGCTGCCTGTTGCTCTGTTTTTCCTCCAGTAGACCGGATCACGTTGTCTTTCAGGAAATGTGGGCTGACCTCCGGTTCGTCATACGACCCATTGTAGCTGCAGTTTCCCTCAGAGGACCTGCCCCTCTGAACACACTTGTTTATGTCCCCAGAGGCGGCTGACAGGTTCCCCGGGAATGAGTGCAGGGACCTCTTGCGCTCCATCTGCATGGCCTGACAGCCTAGGGTACTGATCTTGTCTGACACTTCCCTGTCGTTGACTTTAACAAGCCCTCGCTCATTATGGTATTCCATGTTAACGTAGAAGGGTTTCTCTTGGCCGCCTATCACCGACAATTCTCTGCCGTCCCCAGAGGTGTGGGAGTTGGCTCTCCTGATGCGCTCAAAGTTGGATCTCAGCGCTGCCACAGAGCCCGGGCCCAATGGGAAATCAGGAATGTCCAACTCTGGGCGAACAGGTGAGACCCCACCTTTCTGTTGGCCTGAAGATGCACTGTCCACTTCTCCATTAGGATGGGTTAAGGGTTTACACCTTGCTGTCTTGCAGGGGCCTCTCTGCTGCTCTTCCACTTCTTCCATGTTGGATCTCTGGCTATCTGGACCCCCATCGCCCGTCAGAGGAGTCTTTTTAAATCCCCATCGCTGCCCGTCATACGATTTCTTTTCTTTGGCGAGCAGAGTCTGCAGGTAGATCATTCGGAAGCGCTCCTTGTTTACTTCCTTCTCCAAGTGTCTGATTGACGTCTTGCATTTGTCCAGCTCCTGCTCGATGTCTCCCATAGAGTTCAGCTCCATGCTGGGGGGATCAGACTCAGGGAACTGGGCTCTCCATGCATCTACAAACCCCACTGGTTCCACCATTGTCATCACTCTGACACGCAGTATTCAAAGCACACTCAACAGAAATACATACACCTCCAAAGACTGTGCTGACCTTAACTGTGTGAAACTTAAAGTCTCCATGCTGCTATCCAAACGGGTTCTGTAAAAGCCTTTTGCGGGTTAATTTCGGCTCCACTTCGCAGGAAGGAATTCGTGGAGTTGTGCAGAGGAAGCTCAAATCTCATTCACTTCTTGGTGCATGGTTCAGGGAATGCGAGATGATATAGCAGTTCTGCTGGCGTGTTCTGCAGATCCTTCGTCCTCGGCGTTTGCTGTCAGACTGGCTGGCGAGGTCTCCGGTGTTTTGGCTCCTCTTCAACAAGAGGAGGGGCTACGGGGATGTGATTTAGGATTATCCCGGCGAAAGAAAAATAATCTATTTCAAAATGGATGATCTGATCGTCCGAATAACGTCTGAGCAGAGTTCCCAGAAAGAGCTGACTTGCAGGAGGGAGGGAGGTGGGGGGGGGACATGCGGACAAGGGAAGAGCAGAGTTAGAGGAGGTGAAGTGTTAAAGTCAAAAGCAGCGGTCGTGGAGTGGCACGACGGTGGAAGGTCTCTTCATCCTACGATAACAATTTACGTGGATGAAAAAGAACAAGCCGAACCCAAACGTTCGGCTGATCCACTTGATCTGCCCTCCGTCCACTCGCGGCTAGTCCACGCGTCCCTTCTCGGGGACGCACTGCGCTGCTAAGGCTCTGTAAAACTCCCGCAAATCCAGCCAAAGTTCACCGCTGTTATTACGTTCGATTGCGAGACGCACCAAAACGTCGCCACCTGACGGTTTAAAAGTTAACAATGGCAAGGTGGTGCGTTCAATGCACCGCAGCATATTTAATTGGTGATTTTCTTCGCTTCGGAGTTAAATATTGAATGCGTTACTGTTGTCGTGCAGGAGCAGGTAATTCTGTCTCTGTATCATATGGACCTTATTTAATGACAGTTGTTCCACTAAACCTATAAATGACAACCGACTTGACATTGGAAAGAAAATCAGCAGGGTATTGTTTTGTTTTTGTGAAGAAGTAATGACCGTCTAGGTTTACACGAAAAATGGTATGACTTTCAGTGGAGTTGAACTCATGTGACGTTCGCGGGCCATCTCCGGGACCTTTGTCATCTTATTACATTGTTATTAACAAAAAAAAATCCTGTAGTTGTTTTCTCGTGAAATAATTTTTGCAATTTTATCTCCTCATAATTTGTCACGCTATTTTTGCCATTGTAATATTATTGTACATTTTTTGATTCTGTCCACTGCGCCTTGCTTATTTTTTTTCGTTTTTTCTTGCCTATTTTTTTCTATTCAATTTTTATTGTATTGCGTAAATGCAGCGCAACACAACTATCTTGAACGGCCAGGTACCATTAGCAACCAGCCCACCAACCAGACGCCTTCATGGTTTCCAAGGCGCTTCGGTGGACAGTGTTGGTAGCTCAACACGAGCCGAGATGAATAATTTTAAAGCTTTTGTAGATTTTTAGAAAATAGTTGTTTTCCTCAGGGACAAAGAAAGGGGAATAAAGACATTTTTGGAGGACGGGTTTATGCTCTAGTCGTCAAGTCGGTAAACGGACGAAACCGGTATTTTCAATCGCATTAGCTAGTTGGCTAGATAGGCTAACAATTTGTCCAAGATGAGTGAGCAACTGAAATTCATCGTTGAGCAACTCAACAGAGACCCGTTTAAGAAGAACTTCAACCTTATTACGTTTGACTCTCTCGATCCGATGCAGTTGCTACAGATTTTGAACGACGTCCTGGCTGAAATAGACCCAAAGGTAAAGTATGTTTTCTTTACTCTGCAGTGTTTGGGCTTGTTTTCAGCCATTCTTGGAGGTCTGGCTCAGCATTAGGTTGCAACATCCTGCAGTGTCATTGAAGCTCTTGTTTTTTTCAGCAAGCCTTAGATATCCGTGAGGAAATGCCTGAACAAACTGTAAAGAGAATGTGCACTTTGCTTGGAATGCTGAAATACAAACCTCCTGGCAACGCATCTGATGTGTAAGTATTTAAGGTTTAATGCTTAAATACTGTGGTAAAATACTGAAGATCAAATGAGCAGCTGTTTGTATTTTAGTTCTCTCCGGTGTGTGAGGACCTTTTTTTTAACCCATATGCCTCCTCCCATCACACAGGAGTAGCTTCAGACAGGGTCTGGTGGTGGGCAGCAAACCGGTGATCCACCCTATCCTTCATTGGTTGCTACAGAAGGTCCCTGAGTTGAAGAAAAGGGCTTATTTGGCTCGCTTTCTTGTTAAAATCGAGGTGCCAGCTGAGTTCCTGCAGGATGATGTCATAAATGACACATTTCACCAGGTCATTCAACTCTGTCTGTCACAGAAATGTCCAAGATGATAAACCAATCAACAGAAAGTGAGACAAGATGGCGATGTCATGTGTTCACAGTATGGAGAGCTGGTGGAAGTATTTAAGACAACTCACAAAGAGTGTGAACAGATGAGGACTTCCGGTTTCTCCACATCAGAAATCAGAAGGGTAAGGCAGCCGGTAACACATTTTGTTTATTTGAATGATCAGTAAGTATTGAAATATCAGAACAAACTCTGCAAAGTTAAACTATTTAAACAAACTTAATCTGGGACCAAAAATGACGCGCTGGGAGTACTGGAATGAATCTGTCTTGAATAATAGGACATCAGTGCGATGGAGGAGGAAAAAGACCAGCTCATCAAGCGTGTGGAAAGGTTGAAGAAGAGGGTGAGTAAGACTAAACAAATTGACACCTTTTGCTCCTGTAACATTTTGATGGCTTGAGGGTTCACTGAGGAAGGAAAACCTTATGTCAAACATCCATGAACAGCCCTTTGATAAACTTGACAGCGATCTGACAGGCTGCAAGGCTGTGTTTACAAGGCTATACAGTAATGAGGTGCTGATTTAACAGGCCTTGTATCCACACCCTGCCAAAAGGTGAAATAGCCTTGGTCAGAGGCGCAGTTATTTCTGATGGCTATGTGTGCGGTAGCGTCCCCTCGGTCATTGTCATAGTGCTCCTGTCTATCCACTAGGTGGAGTCAGTGCCCAACCATCAGAGGATGCTGGAGCAGGCTAGACATCTGCGAGTGGAGAAGGAGAGAGAGGAAGCGCTTACTCACCAGAAACAGGAACAAAAGAATCAAGTAAATAAATTCATCTGATAACGAATGTTTTTGTAACTGTGTTTTCATCCCCAATGAAAAACACCTTACTTTCTCCTCCCAATACAATGTGATCGGCATCCTACTATATTTTCAGATATTCTAATACAGGCTTTCATAATATTCTAATACAGGCTGCATATTGAGTGCTTTTTTTATTTATGATATTGGCGACTGAGTAATTTTTGGCAATGGTATTAAAGGATTTTTGTTTTTTGTCAATCACTGGCTGTGAGGAATAAATGTGATCAGACCTAATTTATTCAGACAAATTAAATATAGTTGAAATGATTGGTTAAATAATTAATTGTGCAGGCCATAATCAATTCTGCCGCAATCAGTGTTTTGCCTTTGCAGCTTGTCAGTTGTAAAGATTTGCTCTTCAATGTTTAGAACTAAAAGTCTTTGGAACCAAACAGGAATTTAAGGATGACAAATGATTCAGGTATCAGTGGAGAAAATATCCTGAATATCCTGATGATCATGAAACTGCAATCAACTCTTAAGTTATATCCATCTATAAAGGGGCGTAATGCATTCAAAATGATTCAGCTTGTCAACCCTCCTTGCACTCAGCTGTTCCAGGCAGAGCAGAGACTACAGAGATTGCAGCAGCAGTTGAAGGATATGCAACAGGCAGCAGCAGATGCCAATCCAGAGAGTGAGTGCGGGACAGTTGCCACCACAGGATGCAGCTGGATTGAAGTTCAAGGACACAGCCGCGCTTTAAGGGGGTCACTTGGTTAATAGGCCTACATTTGTTGAGCCTCTCTTATTAAATTGGTTTTTGAAGTGCTATGATAGAGCTTATCTGTTGTTTAAAGTCGCTTCTATTGTTCTCATCTAGTATTGCCTCCTAGCGAGTGGAACAATTTACACATTTGCAGTTTCTAATATGACCAGTCTAATGCAGACTGAAGCAATGCTGTGCAATTAAAGTCACTTATCAGGGTGTTTTTTCATGACCCTAAACAAATTACTAAGGCGCCTGTGGCCTTTTTAATAAAGAAGTTCAAGAACTAAATTAATGAAGTCAGTTAAACTGTTTTTGTAGAAATACAATTACTATATCTTTTGCGTTTGTTCATTACGGAAGAGACATTTACACTAAGCCTAATGTTATCTGACAGATATTGAGTTGATATGTAATCGCAGAGCCACAGGATCAAACTAAGACTTGGAAATGTCTACAATGATACTCACACTTTTGGAGTTAAAGATATGAAATGTGAACCTTCACCCCAATGAATATTTCTATTATAATCTTGGTCAGAAATTTTGAACTACCTACTTTGCCCCGATCCTGATCCTCCTGGGATCCCATTTTATGAATACCAAAGTTATGAAATCTTAATTGAATGTGTTTTTTTTGTACCTCATCATCAAAGAAATTGCCAAAGTGAGGAAATCAACCCCTGCATCTGCTGTAAATCAGTCGCATATGACACATTACTAAATTCAAGTCATAATGTATCTGCAAATATGCATCCACACACGTGCACACAAATATCCTCATTGACAAAACAGGCCTGATATCTTTTTGAAATATGAATCCTTGCAGTCTCAGCTTCAAGTGTTAGACTCTTCTTATTGATACTTTTAATGAATCTGGTTTAAAAAGTAACAATTAGTTATTATAATTAAAACAGTTATCTGTTTTCAGTCACTTTTGCAATTACTAGTGATATTCACTACACTTAAGTTGTCTTTCTTGACAGGCTTAGTGAAGAGGCTTGAAGAGGAGATAAAGTTTAACACCTACATGGTCTCTGAAAAACTCCCCAAGGAGGTGGAGGGTTTGAGGCATTGGGTGCGGTACCTTCAGAGGGTGGTGTCAGAGCCTGCCATGAGCTCGGCTGATCTCCGGGAGCAGGAGGACAAGGTCAGGAAAGGGACTGTGATTTGTGCCAAGCTGTGAGAAATATGTTGCTGACCAATTACTGATTCTTTTCAAGATCAAAGAAGTAGAGGCTCAGATAAACCAGCTGATTGAGAAGAAGATGATTAGAAATGACCCCATGGATGACAAGCTGACTCTCTACAGGCAACAGGTGCGGCCTTCATAGATTTTTTTTTTTTTTTTTTCTGGCGCACAGATCACCTTATGGCCCTAGACCAGCATATGCTGACCTAGTCTGCAAACACAAGAACATTTTCCTCTCTTTCTTTAAGCCTCTTATTCACCATCAAATAACCAAAAAAATATGAGGAGCCTCTTTAATTGCAGATATTAGAAAAACCTACGTGTGTGCTACCCTCCGTGTGTGTGTGATCAAGGCCTGTTTGAAGCCAACAATGTCCTATAAAATTAATAAGCTGTTAAATTAATTTCATTGGGATGGATTGGATACCTGATGGACTGGTTAATTTACTCTTTGACTTTTTATTCTAAGAGCATGACAGGAGACCTTATACATATTATTATCTATTTTATTAACACTAAATGTTGGCGATCCCTAAAATTTCCATTTTACAAAAGATAATTGAAGGCTATGAGACGATCAAATGATTCTGTGGGTCCTCTGACTTCTCCTGCAGTGTCTTAATGACGTGGTCTCAGTTTATTTTGGTTCAGTTCTGTTTTTGAACCCTCTTAATTACCCTGAATGAAACAAATTTTGTTTTGTGCTTAGTTTCTTTTTTAACTAGTCATGTGTTTTGTCAACAATATAACGTCAATCTCTCAGGCCTCCATCATCAGCCGCAGGAAGGAAGCGAAGGCAGAGGAGCTTCAGGAGGTGAAGGAGGAGCTGGCAGCTGCAGAACGGGAGTTGAGGCAGAAGACCAAGCTGGGTGGAACATCAGATGGGGAAGAGGTTGTTCGGGGAGACGAGGTATATTGTCGGCCGTGGTTCTTGAGCTGCTGTTACAATTTCCATGTCCACGAGGGTTTCATTTGGGTTCGTGTGACGTCTGTTTCTTTACCACAGGGCTCGAGCACAAATCAATAACCGTATCTGTGTTTCCACCAGTTTGTTGTGAAGAACTGCACATGTGATAGCAAACCTATTGATTAGTGACTGAACATCTTGTAAAAGCAGTAGCTAATCCGTTAAAAGAAGAGCTGTCTTAAGTGAATTTGTCCCAGCCTGCTGCTCCGTGAAACTGTTGAATATATTCATCATCCAATTTTGTCACAGTGGATTATTCATCAGGCCCGTGTTTTTGCTTCCTTGCAGCCTTGCTCACTTAATCATGAGATCTTGTGTTATAATCCACTTGCTTCAATGTAGAAGCTAGAGGAAACTAACAAACAAACAAACAGTATGGCAATCTGTAAAATGACAGTCTGACCAGCCTGTCAACTGACAAAATCTGCTTTACTTACATAAATGAATACATTCACCGTCACCCAAGTAACAGTAAGTGCTTGTCAGATTCAGCTGAGCTTTTTGATATTAACATACACTCTGCCTGGCTTTGTTTTTGTGAGGGTTTTTAATGTCAGCCTGCATGATAAGGCTAGTGCTTTTCTACCTGAACTTTACAGTGCATTTGTAGATTTTTAAACCTCAGACAACATAAGAAGCTATTTCTGGTCTTATCCAAACACGGACGGGCTCACTGTCTAATGTTACTTATCCATTTCCCCTCTCTCCCACACATTCCCATGAAGGGCCATAAATAGAGCTGAACTGAGAACATCCAGAACAAGGAATGGGACTGAATAAAACGGTTGGAACTGTGCTTTTCCCCTACAATCTAAAGTACTAGCAATATACAAATTCAAGCCCTCTGAGCACATTAAGCAGATCTTGGGCTTAAACCCATTGTCTTGTTTTTATCCCATGACGAGGTTGTCCTGCTCTCCAACTTTCAAACACATGCAGTGATCTGCTGGAGGTTACCATGACTAAACTATTGATAGGGAGCCTGAAACTTAAGACAGTTGTTGTACTGAAGTCAGAATGCCCTGAGCAATTACTCGCTCATTAGCTCACGGAAAAGGACTCAACTGTAAAGGTTTCTGTTTGGGCATAGAGATGCTGATAGATGGGGTTGTACTACTTCCATAATGCACTTTGAAGAGGAGAATTTTTATAGCTTGTTGTTTGACGCACATTGAGGTCGGAGCTGGGCTGGCTGCTGAGGCAACAGAGTCACAGCATGTCTGGAATTGCACCAGATCTCTCCCTGCTCCCCCTGTGTCAAGTGGAAGCTGTCAATCCTTGTAGAAGGGCCACATATATTGTTCCCGCTCTGACTCCCTCAACCTGGTGTGTCGAAGAGTAAAAAAACATTTCTCCTGGAATCAGCAGAACAGACACGTGAAATGCTATACATATCATGAATCTAAGGCTTGATTGTGTATTATTTTAAAAGCCCGATGTTCAAAGAAGATATGACATTTGCTCCGCCATCCAGAATTCATTTTCATTTAAGACGAATTGTTCTGACTTTCTTTCAGTATTCTTTGATACTGAAGGGGGTCAGCTCTTTTTTTGCAGCACTGTTAACACTCACTTTAGAAAATAAAGGAAGTGGAACATCAGTGGAAAAAAAATACTTCATGTTTGTTGACCTCTGAGTGATGCAGCTGAGGAGAAGGAGCAAAAACTGACATGAAGCAATGTTGTGGAAAATGCCCATTCTGGAAATTATTGTATTATATATTGAAGATCGTGCTATTATCATCTTGTTACATGAAATTGTTACAGTAGATGAACAATTATCCTTTGATTTTAATCTTAATATTATGCAAGACTTATGGATGCAGGTATATATCATTTTTATTATTTGAGAGTAGTTTTCTTAACTTTCAAAATGTCTATTTTGTTTATTGGCATGCTTTTGTCAAGGTCACTGCTCTAGTGACAGCTGTCAAATATTTTGCAAGCTATTAGCTAAATTCTTTGTCGTTTCGAAGTATACCTGTGTAATATTTTCATTAATGTGTTCTAATTTCTTGATGAGATTTTAGTCAATTCTTGCTCATTTTCAGAGTTTTTTTTCCAGTGATTTTTTTTTTCTTTTTTTGTAATTTATGCTGACCGAATAAGTTTTTATCGCTGATGGTCAGGGTAGTTTTCCGCCACATTATAGGTATTTTCTTGTCACTTTCAAGTTATTTTCAAGTGTGTTTTAATTTTTTTTATGCTAATCCTAGAATCTATACATGAATGAAGTATATGGAAAATTAGATTTAGCTTATCAGACTCCCGTCGTTTCAGGCCATCTGCCATGGTGAAGATGATCACTTTATCAGAGGTATTTTCCATTCAGCTCGGTTGTGTGTCATCACATGCCACCCACCAACTGCGGGGCCTGTCTGAGCGGGATGACTGCATCTCTCATCTTTGGTTGGCCAGTAACATGAAACTCCATTTATCAACCAGCTTCATCACTCTGGTTAAATGTAGTCTTGCTTCACCTAGTACCCCACTGCATTTTTGATACAAACTTTAACCATTCAGTAACATTTATTTCTTCAGATTTTATTTCCTGTGTGTGTTTGTTTTTGTGCGTGTGTGTGTGTGTGTGTGTGTGTGTGTGTGTGTGTGTGTGTGCGTGCGTGCGTGCGTGCGTGCGTGCGTGCGTGCGTGCGTGCGTGCGTGCGTGCGTGCGTGCGTGCGTGCATGAGTGCGTGTGTGCGAGCGCGCTTCACATGTCTGCTACAAGTGTGCTATAACGATGCTCCCGGACAGTGAAACAAAAGTTGTTTTGGGAACATGCTGTCAGGAACACTATGCTGTACTATTCTGCTGTGCTAATTCCTCTCTTAGCTTTGTCTGCCCTTGATGTCCTAAAATACACAAAGAATATACGTACACCCACTCACACTCACCAAATTCACTCTCACATGCGCACATACACACATCAAGTGTCAGGGTCCCCAAAGGACATGAAGCACATTCAGTGATTTCTGGGGCTGTTCTCGCGTGTCCATGTTCATTTATAGCTGCTCTTCATTGTGGAGGAGTTTCATGGGGTCCCAGTGGACTGTCAGGGCGGGGAGCAACTGGGTATCCACTTAAAGCAGTTATTCTGCCAGTTGAAGTCGATCGCTGCACATAGCTGGCTGTGGACCTGACAGTATCGAGTGACTGTTTCAGCTCAGGGTATGCCCTCGCTGCCCCACCCGACCCCCCTTGCAGCTCCGCCCTCAACCTATCAACCTACAGTCTTTTCCTCTGGCCTAACTTAATTTGCTGGGCACATTACCTGGGCTTGCCATCCACATCTATTCAAATGTTTTAGAGGAAAAATTCAAATCTCACACATCAAATTACTGTTTGAGTAACTCTCTGCATGCCAATTAAAAATAATTTTTGCAATATCATGCAAGTGAAATGCTTTTAGGATTTTTTTTCCATCTCCCAATGAAGAAAGGGATCAAAACAAAAAAGTTATTTAAGGACATTTTTCCCCTTGCCTGAAATGTGTGAGCTTAGTCATTTTGGTGGGAATTTCAAAATATCCGCATTCTCTCTCATACAACAACCCAGACAGTTTTCAAATATTACTGTTTTCAATGTCTTCAAATAGGTTCCTTAAAAATGTTAAAGTACTAGAAAACATTTTACCTCATCAATTTAATTTGTGTATCTTTCACTATGATGTGATAGCATTGAATCAGTGTGTTAATTGTTAGTTCAAACTTGTCTGCAAAATGGCCTTCCTTATAAAGGAGGAGGTTGAGGACAAAGAACAAAGTTTTGTCAAATATGATAAAATATTTTTTAAAGTTTAATCGAAGCCACGAGGTGCCTCAGTTGTCAAGTCAAGTGGAAAGCTCAGTCATGTCCTGATCCTTTCAGTAAAAAATGCTTTTTGCTTCACTCTCTTTGCTCAGAGCAGACTCAGAGAGGGAATTTCACATTGGAAAGCCTGACTTTTGTGCTCCGAATGTACACGCTGAGTTCTCCTATTAGCTAAACTAAAAGGATTTGTGGGCAGAATAAGGATATGTAAGCCCTCAGGACAATAGTGGAACTTGTGTGACTTCAAACATCAATTATTATTTAGCATACATATGGACATGTATATTGTATTAGGGAAGACCTGGAAGCAAGGTGAACAGATCCTTTAATGTCAAAACAGCTGCAGTGACTCACTGAGTACCCTCTGTCGTGGAAAGTTGAGGTGGTATGTGGTCCTGTGGTAGCCAGCCCAGTGGGGGTCACAGCAGTTTTGAATATTCTTGTACATCAATGCATTGCAGTGAGGCATTAATTCACTGCATTAATTCACTGCTCAGAAAAAAGAAGCACTTAAGGTTATAAAATATTGATCCCCGTAGTTTGTACTATATTCTCAGATGGCATCTGCCATGTTTAGATGTTGCCATTTAGTTGAATCTAGGATTTAACATCCTAGATTCAATATTGTAAAAAAACTTTTGTCATTTATATACAGATGCCAGCAGATTTTATATTGCGATTGTTATATATTTGTGTATTTGACTAACCAAAATCCATTGTCATCCATATGTCTAAATGTTAATGAGAACAAAATGTTCATTTTTTCTTTTTTGATGTTGATATTTAATGGATTTTAATGTTTAACTTAATGGATTTTAATGTTTAACTTAAATTAGCTCGACACTTAAATTTAGCACAAACGTCAGCAGATTTATTGAAATCTCAAATTTATTACCACAAAATATCAGCATTACTGTAGAACATCATGCAAACTCTATAAAGTTACTTGACATTTCTGTAACAACAGCTCATCAGATTCAATCTTGGTGTCTTTGTGTATGTTTTAACTTTATGCAAAGTAGGTAATTTGGTGTCTCTCTGTTGCTTCCTCGCAGCTGAAACGTCTGGTGGTTAAACTGCGGAGCAAGGGCACAATGTACAAGAAGAAACGGCAAGAAATTGCAGAGCTGAAGGCGGAGAACGGAGTTCTTCAACGCACAGAGGAGATCGTCAGGCAGAGGCTGGAGACGCTGCAACAGAAACTAGTAACCTAAGGGTTTTCCAACTTGAATTTACCTTGAAGAGAGTAAAAAGACCTAGACCCCTTACATCCTTAATCTCTTCGTCCTCACTGCTATTCTGTATTCATTCCGTATCCCTTTTCACTTATATCCCATTCAAGTAGACCATGCTAACAGCAAAGTGGTGGTTGCTTCCCGTAGATGGCTTCACACCTCTTTGCAGTGGCAGCACCTGACTCACTGATAGGTTACTTGACGGAGGCCAGACTGAGCTGCTATTTCTGATAGCAGCATCTACTGCTCCTCCTGTGACTGAATGCCTCGCTGGGGTTTGTTAAACCAGACATAATTTTCCCTCTCTTGGTTCTGATGTGATGAGTTCGTAGCTCTTTTTCTGCAGCTGAATGATGCTGGCCTCCCCACATAACCCCGACCGTGAGACATAAAATCGATCTCGAAAATGTTTTCATACCACAGCTTTCACATTTAAGCTAACCACTAGCACACTTGATTCAAAAGCCGGTGTCTTTTAGATTCCTGATGTCTCACTAGACGTCCATAGAGCTTCTTCACACCCGCAGGGTCATTGAGCAGTACTTGTTGAGCCCGGGTTATATACTACTTACTCACTGACAGTATGGCGCTGATTTTTTATGTTACTGTCTGGATAGAAGTACACACCTACAGTCTTGTTTTTTCCTTCCTTTTTTTTGTCTGTGCAAGTGAGCAGAGCACCACCACGGCACTGTCACATGCTCAAGCGGTGTTGCAAAGTATGTGTGTAAAATTGGCTTTAGTCGACCTAGCTGTTATGTGACAACGGCTAGAGCCACAAGCTCATGTGTGAATAGGTGCTTTCATTGTCGCAAGAAAACCATTGTAAGTAGGAGATAAGAAGAGCAGCTCCCCTTTTGAGCAATGGTTTTTTTCCACTTTGGTTTCAATGTTCTCCTGTACTCCTCTTTCAACTGCAGGTCTCATAAAATTAATTTCGAAGATGCCTGTTGGGTTTTTTTTCGTACATTTGTATGCCCAGACATTTTATGATCAGAGGTTACTTCGAACCATGCAGTTTTCAAATCTGGCTCCAGCTCCATGGACAATGACAGAAGTTAACTTATTGCGATATATTGAGATAATAGAGCGTGGGATGTCATAGCATAAGTTGAGAACTGGAGTGAGGCAGGGCTGACTGCTCAGGACTGCAGTAGGACTTATGTCATCTGCCTTCGAGGCTAATCTTTATTTACAAGAAGACTTAATGTTTGCGTTTGTCACTGTGGGATTGTTTCTACATATACAAGCAGACCTGTTGTCGCACTATCACTTACCAATGTAAGTACTTTGTTGTTATTGCCCAGAATTTGCAGTACCTATAGCATCCGTTTTACATCTTTATATATTCAGTGTCAGCGAAAATGACCATCATATTCAAAACTTTGGTGTGATAACTGATGACCCTCTGCTGTGTTTTTGGAGTCACCTGATCTGGAATTGGTGCAAGGTGACTGGTATTTCAATATCTTTTTTTTTTCTTCTAATGTGTAGGAAATCTATTTAAGAGAATAATTTACTGATTATAAATTCAAGATTCATATATGTCCCTCAGCATTTAAGACAAGGTAATCCTCTGTCAGTTCCCACGAGTACTGACTGTCAGATTGCAGGTTCGGCCTCTGAGTTTATCACACTACAGTGGGGAGGGATTTACATGAATCTTCCTTGGAAAAATATAACTAGCCATGTACTTCTACAGAGCCGTTCATCATTTAATCAGCATTCAGCAAGTTGTCTTATTATTCGAGGGATTTAGACAGGGTTTGTGTGGAAATTTGACAAGCCCAAGCAAGGAGTGTGAGAGGGCCTAAAAGGTCCGGACATGAAACCTGATGTACAAACAATAAATCTGAGCAGAAACAGGTCATTGAAGTGTAAACTTAGGACATTTGATTGATTGTTCTTAAGGAGCCTTAATACAAGATAAATCAATTGACCGTACTCTCTAATTTATGTACGGCACTCATGAATTAAGAAATAGCACCGAGGATGATGTAATTATTTCCTATCTTTTATCCATGTTGTTGATGGCCGAATGTGGTCTGCATGCCTCTGTCCTCAGCATGTGATCTTCCTTCAGCTGTCCGTTGTCTGGCTGTCGCTCACGCAGTGACGGTTCTAAGTTAGAGTTTTCACCATGAACCCACAATTAACACCCAGGTCAATTCAATCTGGTGTTGATAACTCGTCATGTCTCTCTTCTGTGTCCTTCAAGCAAGTGGTTGAGGAGGAGAAAGGCATCTCTGGCTACAGCAACACTCAGGAGGAGCTGGAGAGAGTGTCAGCCATAAAGAGTGAGCTAGACGAGAGGAAGGGGCGCACGCTGGATGACATGTCGGGAATGGTGAATACACTTAATTGTTTTATTAGTGAACTGTGTTTTTGAAATTAAGGCTTTCTTTAAAGCTGTGGAGCAAAGTCAACTGACTGCATTTTAGTTTGTTGCTTAACTCACAATGAAAGTAAGTAAGTGTGATAGATTCAAGGTTTGAAGATTTCAGTTCTGAGACATACACAAAACAAACTCTTACATTTATTCAACTAAGTAACATATTTTACAAATTTGATAAAGCATTTGAAACTGAATTTTAACTTGTTCAATGTCATGTTTCACCACTGCTTTATTCTAAGTTGGCTAATCCAAACAAACGCTGTTGCCGATTGTCTTTATTTTTTGTGCTGGCATGTGTGTCCAGGTGAAGTAAAATATTTGAGGCATAAAATATTCATTTCACATCATATGTTTTTGATTGAATTTTGAAATTGTTTGCATGGGTGTTTTTCAAGCATAGTGCTGATAGATACTACTGAGTTACTGAGACTCACAAGTGGTGAAATACTCTTTTGTAAGACAGGTGTGGCTAGCTCCCCCCTTCAAATCTCAATGTAATGGGGGGTTGGCTTTTGTAGATTTTATTGAGAGTAGGATACGTCACTGGAAACCATTTTACAGGAAGATATTTTCATAGTAATGTTTATTTTTTTGCCGCATGTTTGGCATAAAGCAAATCATAAATAAAGTTAACACAGGGAAATGGCATTATATGCATTTTTAATTCATTTGGGTTTTCATCGTATCATGCAACCTATCAAGAAGAAGCAATTATAAGTGGCTGCTCTCCAAAGCTGACAAAAGCTGTTGTCACAGATTGTAAATTCACTCTCTGGTGCCAAGCTGTTTTTGAGGCTGGATATTGACATTTTTACTGTGTCAGCACTGTTCATCTTCTGATTCTAAAAAAAAAATCAAATAGGCTGCATTGTAACATGGTTCTTTCGCTGCTAGGTGATATGCCTCCAAAAATATTAACCTTTTGATTATGTTCATGATTTTGAACTTCATGATGTTTGAATGCACCAAGTGTTATATGTCTTTACAGGTAAAGAAATTAAACTCTATGATTGTGGATAAAAAGTCGGCTTTAGCTCCAACAATCAAAGAACTCAGATCGCTGAGACAGCGTCATCAGGTGATCACCACTGCCTCATACATCCCCAGCTTCTCCACAAACAAAGAATTATGTATGATGTTGATTATGTGCCTTGTAGAATCCGACAAAAGTAGAATTCAAATCGAATGAGATGAGATCTGTGTGCTCTTTTTTTCTGTTGAGGGTCAAACAATACAATGGTGTATCAAACAAACATATATCAAACAAAATATCTATAACTATGTTACTGCAAGCCAATTGCATCATATTTCTATCTAATATCATGACAGACTTCGTTTAGAATAATTTACATACACTTACATACACTTTGATAAAATGCGTGATGGGAAAGCCCCCCAACTCTCTCTCTCACACACACACACACACACACACACACACACACACACACACACACACACACACACACACACACACACACACACACACACA
>CAAKHD010001234.1:86307-98477 GCA_901007705.1 Fistularia tabacaria | reverse complement strand
TTCTCCAATCTTTCCCTCTCTGTGAGTTTTTCAAAAACCTCCAAAGAGCAGGTTTGTTTGTTTACGCATAATGACACACACACACACACACACACACACACACACACACACACACACACACCACCTTGCCAAAGCAGAGGCTTAAATGTTCCTACACGTGTTCCATCTCTCTGGGAAATGTCTGCTAATAAAAAGCTGCAACAGGAAGACATAAATAGACTTTGTAAGAGGCTATTGTGAGTTCAACTGCTCAAACGTTGAACATTGATGCTATGATAAGAGTGTTTCTATATATGGAAGCTGTTGGAATTGGTATATTAATGCATTCTCGTGTAGAATACCGTTTGGTAACTGATGTATTATCTGTGAACCCCACCGTGGATTCCTGCCACATTTCAACAGGTGCTTAC
The DNA here is from genome assembly GCA_901007705.1 of Fistularia tabacaria. Classification (NCBI taxonomy): domain Eukaryota; kingdom Metazoa; phylum Chordata; class Actinopteri; order Syngnathiformes; family Fistulariidae; genus Fistularia; species Fistularia tabacaria. Next base: position 98,067 of record CAAKHD010001234.1, on the reverse strand, counting down.
CCATGAATATGAGGAAAAGAAGTCACAATATGAAAGCTGTGCTGCAGGTCTGGAGAGCAACACATCCAAGCTTGAGCAGGTATTTTTTTTCCACAGTGTTTGTGTCAGGGCCTGTTGCGGTGAAAAAGTAATTATGAAACAGGCGCTGTTTGGACAAAAATCTAAATTTTAAGAAATGTAAGTCATGTGTTTATGAGAAAGAAGCTTCAAATTGATTGATTTACCACTTCAATAAATATATCAGATTTATCATGCAGAAGTATTTTATTTTTTTCTCAAGAGTCTTGGCCTTAATCTTAAAATTCAGAATATTTCTCCACTCCCTGTGGTCCGAATACAATGTGTTGATTTACACTGTTTTAGTAACACATAGTATCTTCATTCACAGGAGGTGAAAACATTGAGGGAGGAGACGACACAGCAGGAAAACAGATACCATTACATCAACTGCATGTCAGAGGCAAGAACATGGGCCAAAGACCAGTCACTTAGAAACACGGTTTGATAAGTCATGTCAGCAAAATTGCAATTGAATGAAAATCTCCAAGGTGCGGTAGAGGTGAAGCCCATCAAGAGAAGTCTGCTCCTCATCCTCGACTATTTCGAAAATTGTGAGTCCATTTTCCCCCACAGATCATTGAGATGCAAATCCAGAGGGTGGCCGAGGAGATGAAGGCCTATGTGTCCTCTGATCCCCAGGAGAAGAAAAAGGCCACAAGGTGAGCTCACTGAGCCAGGCCAGCCAGCTGCTTGCACAAGGAATAGCCTTTTTTTACCCTCTGAGGGTCATATTTCAACAGTAAATTAAGGTGGTGACCTGTCTTCATTCTCAGATGCAAGCTTCCTCACTTCTAGAATTCAAGTTGAACTAATAGACCACATCTTTAAATGTAAAACACTGTGTGGTTTCAACATATAACATTTCTTCTGCCTGTATCTTTTTTTTTTCTACAGGGAAGTGTACATGAAGAATATTGCAGAGCAGGAGTTACTTGGAAAGGTAGGTACAGAGTACTGAGATAGTGGTCAATATTGTGAATTTTGGGGGGTTTTCAGCATCCAGAACACAGTCTGGCCACTTGTTCCGTTGTTCAATCTGCATACATGTTGCCTTTTCTGTACTGGAGCCGTGCTGAATGTGTTCAAATCATACTAAAGATATGGTCTAATGTTCCACATGTGAGAAAAAAGTCACATTTAATTCTTGAAGATTACATTTTTGGGCTTCTGCTATTCACTACATACATACTCTAATGCTCGGATCACAGAATAGTATATGGCCTCTGAAATAAGGTGTAAATACGCCAAACTCCACTCAGACTTACTATGTAACTTTGTGGAACAGATCAAGTGGATCTTCAAGTGTTCTCTGCAAATAAACATGAGAATGATAATAAATGACCTCATTTGGATTTTTTTTTTCCTCAATCCATGCCACAAAAGATAGGAATACTTATTTTAATAAGGACTCACTAAACAGGGGAAAAAATCACTACTGCCACTTAGAAAATATAACAAAAATAGCAGTGTGCAGAAAAAAAACCTGTTGGTGCATTCATTTTCATCGGGTAGTCGGTGTCTGAGGGAGACATCAATCAGACAGCTGCCGCTGCTGAGACCTCACCAGCAAGGTGGGGCTCCCTAAATCACTGCTCTGTGTGTCAAAGGTTAGATTTTAAAATCTTTTTTACTGTCCTATAAAACAATAAACTGTCTTGGGCTGAAAATACATCAGTGATTTATTTCGGTGTTATGAATCTTCCAGACCATGAGTGTCCTATGGGACAAGTATACTCTGTTTATAGTTACTCTTGTTATTAGTTATGCCTTAGTATCTGCCGAAACTGTCAGCAAATTTAAATCAGGACTTAAAACATAATTCTTGCCTGCTGCTTTCCAATAAACAATACAGAACATTTCTTTCCTTTAAATCAAGCCAGCTGCTTGTTTGTTAACCTTTGAAATGTAATTCGACACTTCTTAATAATGTTTTTGCGTGTTTCAAATCTCTTTTGATAGCCTGTCTGTTTTTGGATTTTGTTTAATTTCTCTTCCCTGTAAAATGCTGACAAGTCTTATGAGTGATTGGTGCTGTATAAATAAAATTGCCTCATTGTTTTGACAGATAAACAAAGATGTTTGACTTTGTCTTCCCTCACCTTTTTATGTGGATTCCAGAAGTTGCGCGAGAAGCAGAAGACTGTGAAGGAGAGCCATGGCGACAACATGGAGCAGATGAAGCTGTGGCAAGACTTGGAGCAGCTGATGGAGTGCAAGAGGCGGTGCTTCGTAAAAGCTCAGAATGAGGCGTCAATTGGTCAGGTCATCCAGGAGGAAGGAAAAGATAGGCTAGTGCTGTGCGAGGACAGAGCAGGAACACTGCATGGCTCCACATAACACTGTGTCTCTGCATGGTTTTTCTGTCTGCTTGCTGTTACTGCACAGAAAGACTGTTCAAATTTTGTGATGTCATAGCTTCCACTTCAAGTCTGCAGCAACACTTCAACTCCGTCTGCTCCAGAAACAAATACCCACAGATGTCTCCATTTCTGCATTCATTGTTCAACGCTTCAATAGACCTTATTTATTTAAGTTTTTGCATTACCAACATAAAGTAAATAATGATGAAACTGATGCACCAATAACCTCATCAAATACTGCAATAATTATGTTCATTTAAAACCACGTCAGTCCGAGTCGAATATCAGAGTGTATACATTTACAAATTTGAGTTTTGTTTGGGTTTCTGTTATACCAAGAACATTGAATATATTGAATGAAATTCAAATGCTCTGAATTATTATACTTGTTAATAGCAGGTATATGTGGTTGAAAATCTAATCTTACATGGAATGAAATTAATTTCTGCTACACCTGGTCAGTTTTTATTTTTGGATGTGTCCTACTCTATATTGTTTGTCTCAACGTGTTTTTAGAAACCTGGCGACATTTGACCATATATTTTTTCCTTTTAAGTTTCTAATCAATTATCATTATTTCTGGCATCAATATTAATGCCTTTCACTTCCTAAATCCACAGAATCTCAAACATTCCTCCCCTCACTTTTTAACAATTATCAATCATCATGAAAACACCCCTTCATTTTATTCAGTAATCAATGTTTTTTGTTGCTTTTTTCTTTTTATTTTATTCAGACTCTATAGTAGAGCACAAGGGCTTCCTCATACAGAGAAATAAGGGGGGACAGAATGCAAATTGTAAAATGCCTGTAGAATTATTCTGATTTACTAACACAAGCTCTGCGATTACTGCAAACTTTTCTGTTGGAAGTTACAATATTTCACCACAAATCTTACTGAGTTAAGACCACTTAGTACTGAGAGACTGAGTCTGACTTTGAGCAGAGCACAAAGCTTCATCGATGACACAGTCCGAGATCCTTTGTTAATCCCCATCTTAAAGAACACATGTATGAGAGCCCCACTGGGCGCTCCTTTTTCACACATCTTTAAGAAGACTCTTTCAGTCAAGGCAGATAAGGGCTTACAAAGTGATACACTTTGGGACTAGGCCGCGGTCATCTATTTTTGGCACCGACAAACATGACCTTGAGCCGAGTTTCTTGCCAATTTTGGAGTTCGCTGTGACCTCCGTTGCTTCGAACAGTGCTGATGGAAGGGTGATTTTGTTCGACTTGTGTCCATTTTATATAAGACTATAGCCTCTTTTTGTCATATTTTTATTTCAAGAATAGAGTGAAGATTATCATATGTTCATTATGTGTCTGTTCTAAATCAAGTACGTAACTAATCTTTTTTATTGGAAAAAACAAAACTAATGCTGCAATGTGCAGAATATTGTGTTTCCTATTTTGATTGTCAATAAACATTTAATGATGGCAAATATTTATTTGCTTTCTCTAGTGGATTACATAAAAGTCCTTTCAGTGAATTCATGGGTGTGGAGATCACCAAACAAATGTATGTTCCCACTTTGAAATTGATGACATTTTTAGAAAGTGAGTAAACTCACAAAGCTTGGGGCACAGTAGCTTGAGAGCTCTGTGATCCAACAAATGTCTTGGTGGATGTTTCAGGATCTTCCCACTAATCCCCTGCTGACAGCCGATGTTTGCGACTCCAGAGCCAAACAGATCAAGTGAACATTGTTAAAGGCAGCTTGATGTCCAAGAGGGCGATACCATGTTATTATTGTTACAACACCTTATGTTTCTTGGGCCTTATTAAGATGTGTTAACAGATGATGGACGTCAGTCCCATAAAATATCTGGTAGTGATACCCCCTTAAGTGCATGGCGGGGGCAAAGGGTCAACCCTCTGCCTTTTCACCTTTAGAGCAGTATGTCAGTTGTTGTGCAGATGTAGTTGATTCAAACAAATAGGCTAGCCTGACCAAATTGAAGGGTTTCCTTCTTGGTGCATTTGATCTTTTTTCATTTGTTTGGGTTCAGTGTTTAAATCTCCTGGTGGCACCCTAGGCAATAAACTGCAGCTGTATCTTTTAACTCAGCATGAGCTCATTCCTGTATGGAGCCCCAACTCAAGTCTAAAGGAGGTATTATTGCAGTGGCAGTTTCAGATCTTGGCAGCACAGGCAGTTGCCTAGAGTGCAAGCATTTGGTTGAGCTCTCTGCTTTCTCAATGGGCGCTAGTCTCTTGTGCCCCAGTCTGTACCGCTCACTCTCTTTCCACATCAACTGCTGACTGTCAGTAAGGAGGCAGAAAAGCAAGGAACAAAACATCCTCCCTCACACCGTGGAGGTCAGATGAAGATCACATAAAATAAGAACGTGCACCCTCAAAATTCTTGAAACCGAGAGGCTACCTCAACAGCACAGGTACAGCAGCAGGTTTTCCTGAGTTATAATTTAAACAAATAATAGCTTCACTGTGTCTGCAGCAGAGAGGGGCTTTACCTGATGAGCACCATTACAGAACCATCTAGGTCCTATAAGCATCAACATGCCTGCTGGGAAAGACTAGCAATACTTAACGAAGAAGGGACAGGATGACTGGGAGAGATTATACAGGAGTGGATGTAATTATCAAAAACATACTGCAGCCAGACTTTATCTGATAGAATTTCATCTTATTTTTAACAAAAAATTAAGTGAGGTAATGTTGCACATTCCCAATATCTCCTTTTTCCAATCATCCATTTGCTGATTTTCAAATTATCTTTTTTTGGCCAATAATCAGTATATTGTATGGTAAACTGTATTTGAATTTGGTTAGATGTACATTTCATGCAAAGTTATACATCATTGGCTATTTTGACATCAGCCTTTAAGATATTTTTGTAGATTTGTTGTTTTTTCGGGATGTTCAAATAGGGCCCAGACTTTTCTTTTGGTAATTCCTCGACAGTATTTGGGTAATGTACCAGCTGATTTAAAGATTACTTCCTGTCAAATTTTCCAGCAGTATTTTGCTGGTTTGCAGATTATTGGCGATTACTTTAAAGATAATTTCTTAACTACTCTCTGGGGGTAACAGTTTCAGGTGCTTTTCTGGCAAGCATTTCAAGAGTGTATTCCCATGATTTGGCAGGGAAAATAATGGCAATTGACAATTAGCAATGCAATGAAACGACAGAAACAAACTGAGAAGAGAGCAGTTGAAAAATATTTTGAGCGAAACAATAAATAGAATACCAAACAAAACACAAACCTTTGTACTCTCGTCCCCAGTTTGGAGTGTGGTCATTGAATGGAAAATTGTGTTGTCATGTAGAATGGACAATGGTGGGCCATCAGGGCCTGCAAGGCCTTCCCTGCTGGCCTAAAAAATATCTGAATCACAGAATGATGTTAATTATATTTTGTCCATAAAAACTTGATAATTCCAAATGGTCTGTACACTTCTTTTCATTGCTTTTCCCCTGGTTACGCTGCTTCCAGACGTGATTTTCATATTAAAGCATTTAACCAACCACATTTCAGCCATCATATGTTGCCAGGTTCAAAGAAATCTGCCCGGAGGCCTTTGCAATCAATTCTGCGGGCCCTGTAGCATAAAATAAGTGTTGAGCAAACTGTTGCTTCAACCAATCAGATTTTGAGTTGGCGACACCAAGGCCCTCTAGCAGGCGTGCGGCAACGTCAGCGTATTCACACCCTTTGATTGGATAGTCAAGAGAGTGTGCTAGCCACAGCTAGCAAACTGCATCTGTAGCGGGCTGCACGACCAAAAATATAGTTGTGTTGATTTAATGGCTGTTTTGTCAACCCACAATGGCCGAAGGAGGAGAGGAAATGGATTTGGTTGAAGATTTATTGTCAAAGCCATTTTCAAGACGGACTTTTCAAGAAAAGCTGGCCATCTTTAAGAAAGGTCGGGCAACTCCGAAGCTAGCAAGCCTGTCACAGCTGGGAAGAGGATTTGTCCGCCACTTTCAGTCCACTAACTATGAGCGGTACCCCTGGCTCACAGGCTCTGAGGAAAACTGCAAATTGTATTGCTGGGAGTGCTTGTTGTTTGCCACTGATCGACATGGTGTTTGGAGCCACACTGGGTTTGTAAATCTGACTTGCCGAACCAAGGCAGCAACGAGACACCAAAGCACTGGCAGACACTTACAAGCAACGGTGCTTTCAAAAACTTTTGGGGAAACCAGAGTGGATATACAGCTGAGCGAGCGAGAGCGCAGGGAAACGTAGCTCCACGACGAGAAGGTGAAGAAAAATAGGTAAATCTTTAAAAGACTGGTAGACTGGGTTATTTTTTGGGGCAAGTAGGAACTTTTATTTCGGGACCACGATGAAAGCGCTGGATCTAAAAACAGAGGAAACGATGTGGAGCTTCTTTCTCTCATTGCTGCGAGCAACACGGATTTACATTACCGGCTTTCCACAAATAAAGTGTTTAGTAGGACGTCTGCTTCTGTGGAGCGGACATTTTCAGCCCTAAAGCGAATTAAAACTTATGCCAGAAATACGACAGGGCAGGCTCGACTTTCAGCATTAGCTTCAATTGAGATAGAAAAGGACTTCTTGATGGTACTGAAACACTCGGATAATCTGTACAACAGAGTAATTGAACTCTTCTTTAGGAAAGAAAGGAGGATGGATTTTGTGTACAAATAATCAGTATTTTTGGTGAGTAAAATGTTGCTATTTTACTAAATAATATTGCAATTTTATGAAGTTATTATTGATGCTTTTTTTTTTAATGTGTGTAGCAGCTGTAGCTGCGCTAGAAGGAGACTTGTGCACCCCGGGTTTGTTTCTTCAGTAAAGGAATTTATTTTGGCTACACGAGTTATCTATCTGCGATGCAACGGCTCTATATACTGCATTTCTGCATAATAAGATGGTTTAATAGCCATAAAATAGTTATTGAGGGGTGACTGATTCAGACGGAGCACTACTGAAGGCCTAGGTGTGAAATGCATGGCCCGCCACTGAGAATGGAAGTAGCTTTCCAATTAATTTGCCACGAATAGATATTCAAAAAAAAAACATGATCAAAGTTCTCCTTAGGGGTCCAAATGAAAATGTCATATTTTGAGATATTTTCAGGGGAGTGACATTATAGAAATGTAGAAAATAACACTGCGTCAGCGGTAGCCATCTTGTTACGAGCTTACCAGCGGCTTACATCTACACCCGGGTTGACTTGTGTTCCACATTGAGCTGAGACAAAAAGCCTCAGTCTGTTAACCCATTGCCTGAGTGTGAAAAAAGATCACTTCGTTTTCTTCTTAAGTGTTGTTTTTTACCGGGTAAACTTCAGCCCCAGATTCGGTTAGCAACTACTCTGTTGAGCTAGCTGTGCTAATAATTTCTTTTCTGAAGTTACCGTATACTTTGAAATCTTACATTGTTTTTTTTTTTTGTTTTATCAATTGCTTTGTTGAGATGTACGAAGTGCACGCGGGTCTTGACGGTTAAGGGGATTTCACCTGTTAATTTGGACATTCACAGCTTGTGATGTTGAGAGGGAACGGGGTGCATTGAGCCCAGCGGCCCTCATTCTCGAGCTGCGCCTGATGAAGTCACACAACATTGGCAGTGTTAACCTCCGAATTTCGTAAAAATGGCGAATTAATTTCGAAGGGACTCGTACGACGATTTGCAGGTCAGGGGCAAGCAATGAATTCAAATGAATGGTTTCCATTGTGGCTTCCCGGGCTGAGACGCTGCTGACGCGGCTCGTCCAATGACAGGAGTCCACATGCGGCGCAGAGGAGAGGCGCTCTGATAAAGCCAGGCTGTCCACTGTGCGTGGAGCACAGAAAGCTGCGCCACGGCGAGGCACGGAACTGCACGGCACGGCACGGCACACCGAGGACTACACTGGGCGAATGCAGTCCGGTACACAGGACACTGCCGCAGAGAATCCCCATCATTTTTTGGAAATAAGAGAGTGATCTTCATCCTGACAGGGCTGGAGAATTCGGCCCGGCGCAACCATTTTTGGCGTGAAGACAATCTTCACGAAAAGGGGACACTCTAGTCTGTCGGTGGCAAGCCGAGCGTGAACCCCCTCCACCCCAGTTGAGACAACCAGCCCTCGGTCTGAAAGTACCGGCTGCGCTGAGATAAAAGCCGGAAGGTACCTTCCAGCAGCGTCGGGGTGAGAGAGCCGCGTGTGAAGGAGCCGCCATGGAGAACGCTCACACCAAGAGTGTGGAAGAAGTTTACAGTTATTTCTGCGTCAATGAGAGCACGGGACTGTCGCTGGACGAGGTGAAGCGGCAGCGGGAGAAGTGGGGCCTCAACGGTACGATGATCCCGACTGCCGACCGCCGCCGTCACCGGGAAGTGCGTCGTTGGGGGAGGGAGAGTGGTGGTGGTGGTGGTGGTGGTGGTGGTGGTGGAGGGGGGGTCCAAGTGATCGGCAACCTCACCGGCCGGCCGGCTCCGTGTGTCCATCTGTCGTCATCACCGGTGACCCCGAGGGTTTCCCATATCTTACATAGTATTAAATAAATGATTAGCCAGCAGCAGGTTCGCCGGCCACCGCGCTTAGACGACGGCGGTGTTGACCGAGACAGAAGGCGGACGGCCGTGTCACCTTCCCAGCCGCGGACCTGCAACACATCAGCCCACGTGTCTGCGGACCTGGCAGCCACCTGACACTGAGCGGTGGCCGCGGGATCACCGGAGGAACACAATCTGTCAAAGATAATCTGTCCTGCTCCGGGCTCAAACAGCTGTTTTATATTAATATCGACTGGGAGGTCGAGGGGCGGGAGTGTGTTGCCCTTAAATCACTTTGACCTTTTAGGTTGATTGGTGTTTGCGGTTTTTCCCTTTTGTGTGAACAAGTTTTTTTTTATGTTGATGCAGGATCCCTCGGCGTCCTCAGTAACCCAGTGATAAATCATTGTGTGTTTAATATGGCTTGTGAAATTTATTTTCCCACATTGACTACCGCGATACTCCATCAGGTCATCTAGTGTACATCCAGACATAGATTATGGCAAGTAAACTCTGAGAATAAGCATGAAATTATTACCCCAAAATGCAAGACATTCGCTCGGATGGCATTGGAAATGGCGAAAGCATTACACGCTACATTCTTTGGACCCAAAGACATTTCAGAGAGGAATTACAAACAGAATACCAAGAAGTTACATCTGTAATTTAGCTGAAATTCAGCCTTAAATAAAATGGAGTAAAATCTATGTGTTAGGGTACCAGTTAAGTATTAGCGGTCGCTGAATGGTGTTACTATGCTTATATTTAAAAACGGACTTCTGAATAGTGCACTTTCAACTGAAGGATTGCCTTCAGACACTGCAACCACACCGTCATTAAACCTGATGTGAAACTTGACAGTCAGCTGGCGGTTTTGACACCAGTTTTTGTCAGTGTGACACTGACATTTTTGAGTGTTTCTTTGTTTTTTTTGATTGAGTTCCCCTCTAAGAAAGAGGAACGTGTCATGTTTTTTCTGACGGCAGACCACTGAAACGTTCATTTACCACTGACTTTCTATTTCTTTCCTCTTCTGTTTCCGGTGTCATCCTTGGACCCTCTTACACCCTTAAAACAGAGTTACCAGCAGAGGAAGGTAATCGCTTAAGTCAGTCATCCTTTCATAGAAGCACCATTCTGTGGCCTGTGCTTTAACAACTCTCGTGCCCGCAGGGAAATCTTTATGGGAGCTTGTCCTGGAACAGTTTGAAGACTTACTTGTGCGAATTCTCCTGCTGGCTGCGTGTATTTCTTTTGTGAGTATACTTCTGCACTACCTTGCATCTTCTGATGGTCTGTGTCCAATTTAAACCCAAATATTTGGGCATCCATTGTAACCACCCCCTAGACCAACAGATAAACGGTTGCTTATATTTAAAATAATCTCAGAGTTCAGGGAGTATGAGAATGAGTCACTACATCCTACAAATAGAACCCCCCAGCCCCTCTAATTGGTTCGGTTATGTGCTGGTGTGTGAAGTCAGGACTACATATGGGATTATCATTAAGCCCTGTGTGATGACTGGCAGGGGCTGGCTTGTGCAGCGCATAGTGCCAAAGTGTGAACGTCTTCAGCTTGTTTAACCCATCTGGCGTTACACTCACTTATTAGGGGGGTTAAACACCTGAGAAGTTTAGCGGCCCGTCTGAGGAATGGTGACAACCGCAGGGTCAGCACTGAGCTGCTCCCACCCTGTGTCATGCAAGACATTTGAGTTATGAAACATGACCTCTTGGTATTCGCCACACACAACATAAACATTTGAAAGCGGACTGTAAAAGGTTCCTCACAACATTAGCTCTATATATTATCGTGTCATAATTTAGATGTCCTCTTTTTGTAAAATCAATGTCAAGATTTATACCTTCTACTTTAAAAGTTGAGTTATTTATCCTGTCATTTCCTTACCATTTCTTCTGTGAGTTAGTGTTTTCGTCAACTTTATTCCTATGCATCGTCACAATACTCTTTGAAATTTGGCATCAGAGTTGTGTTAATTTTCATACAAAATACTCCAAATCTTCATGAAAGTCAATTTTGTTTGCAAAGAAAGGCATCTGAAAACACAGTTGCACTTTCAGGCAATTTTTTGTAGTCAAAAAAAGTGATAAAAACATTTTCGAAATGGGCCAAAATGGGCTGGCCCCCCAAAAAAGTGAAAGGTGAAATTAAAAATATGGTTGATAGTCAGTGGGCTCTAACAGTCTGCTCATTGCCGAGTCTAGCAGTAAAATAGAATAGAAATCGCATTATTCGTCACATTCGGTTTAACATACAGCACATTATCAATGAAATTCGACCACTGCATTTAACCCAGTAACCATAAGCAGAGCCTCCTGCTTATGGTTCATCCATGATAGTAAGGAGTTCAGTGTCTTGCTCAGCAACACTTCAACAGGCCAGGAGGAGCAGGGAATCAAACAGGAATGCTCAGTTCAAAGGATGGCCACTCGACACCCAATTTTTCTCAGTTTAGAGTGATCGTGTCCCGTGTCAGGGGAGACAGAGGGCACCTCTGATCATATCTGCTGGGTTCGGGTGACGGGTACTGTCAAGTTGATTCTGCCCTCTGTTGTATTGCTCAGGTGCACTTTTACTGAGTCACAGTCATTTTGCTGCTGACTTTCATCATCCCTGTTAATGAGACGTAGTGTTTTTGGTTGCATTCCAATGAGCTATAGGAAAAGTAAATGTATACTCATTAGAATAATTAAGAAATAGAGAGAGAGTGTGTGTGTGTGTGTGTGTGTGTGTGTGTGTGTGTGTGTGTGTGGGTGTGGGGGTGCGGGGGTGTGTGGGAGTGCGTGTGAGTGAATGTGGGGGTGCGGGGGGGGGGGTGTATATGTGTTGGGT
>CAAKHD010001234.1:65687-86287 GCA_901007705.1 Fistularia tabacaria | reverse complement strand
TGTGTGTGTGTGTGTGTGTGTGTGTGTGTGTGTGTGTGTGTGTGTGTGTGTGTGTGTGTGTGTGTGTGTGTGTGTGTGTGTGTGTGTGTGTGTGTGTGTGTGTGTGTGTGTGTGTGTGTGTGTCCAGTCAGGTGATACAGAAGGTGTCACAGGCTGCTGTCTGACAGGGGAACAGAGCACCACTTGAGACCAAATTTGGGTCCTCAGTGTCAGGGCCAAATATGCATTCAGTGTGAAAGTCTAAAGACTGAATCGCTTTATCTTTTACGACATGTTTGAGCTTATTTATAACTGAAAGTACACACTGTACGCAGTAGAAATATCCAACAATAAAATAAAATGTATTACAAAAAGTCAGAAAATATAGCCACCAAACACATAAACACATCAGCAGCAACTCAATAAATGTGATCAAAAACTACACTTCTAACATCCTCTCTATCACGCACACACATGCAAAAGAGAAACAGAGCGGTTCTTCACAGTCAAAATGATAAGCTCTAATGAAGGGGAAATATTTTCCCAAATAAAAAAAATCAATCAGTGACTCAGCAGCAGGACACCCATTGCTGAAACTTTCCAATTATTGTCTGTATTTCTCAACATTAATTTATCAATATAATTCGACAGATTAGTAGTTTTCATTTTTCCTTCGAATTTAATCTTCCTTTGGACAGTTGGCCAAATAAAACAGGAGGAAAAGCATCACAACTCACTTTACAGTACAACATTCAATTAACCAAATTATTTTTTTTTACCAATGAAAGAATAATAGAAAAACATTTCCAATTAGGTGTGTGTGTGTGTGTGTGTGTGTGTGTGTGTGTGTGTGTGTGTGTGTGTGTGTGTGTGTGTGTGTGTGTGTGTGTGTGTGTGTGTGTGTGTGTGTGTGTGTGTGTGTGTGTGGCCATGACAAATACACTTGGTGCTATAGTATCGACGGAGCTACTAGACTGAGGTCTTATGGCTGCCCTTTGAGTTATGTTGTTTAAATGACTTTTGCTTCTAAAGCAGCAAAGTAGTTCGATCTAATTCAGCCTGATTATTTTATTGCATTATGGATATTAAATTATCAGTTCTTACTTTCAGGGTATTTTTCAAGGGAACAAAAGATAATTTGACAATAAGAGCGTCTAACACTGACCTGCCCTTCTGTACTGCTGGTGGGCTGCAGTGTATTGTTCCCCAAAAGGAATTTGTGAGCCTCGTAGAGCCCTGTTTGTGTTAATCGTGAATTCTCGGAGGCTTCCCTGGGATTTGGACCTAATGCTTGCCAAACCAGTTCTGTTCTAGCAAAACGTAAACAGGCTGTGCAGTCTCAAAAGCAAGAGTATCAATAATCACTTGTATCCAAAGGGGACCATTACCAGACAAACAAAATGAACAGTACAAATAATACTGCTAGTCAGATGCAAGCAGTGCGGGGTGAAAGCAATAACACTAACTTTTAGCACACAGCATGTGTATGTGACCCATCACTGATTTCAACTCTGTGTGACAGACTATCATGTCATTACGTCTGTTACAATCTCTAATAGGTGGATAAAAGTATAATCAAAATGCCTTTTAGTGTGCGCAGATTTATTAGTGTACTCGCTACCTTTACAGTTCATAGAGTGACAGAAGGACCTCTCCTCCAGTATTTGTTCTCCACATTTTTCCAAAGTGTGGCTTGCATGCTGGTTTAAGTGAATGAGCAGTTCTCTTTGTGTTAGTACTTAGTTTTAGATCTTAAAACAAACATCCTCTTCATGTCCTCCTCCTACCAGGGTTATCACCACGTGACCAGCCTATATGTGTGGCAAACAGTTATCATTTAGATATTTGTCGATCCCAACACTTTCTTTCGAAAGTAAAGCTCAGTGGATGAGGTCCTTGGATGCCTCAGAATCAGTCCTAATGATATAAGTATGAGGTCGTTATCTGACAATCTTTTTAGCCCCTATACACGGAGTATTGTGTCTGTGATGTCAGCTTTCTTGCCTCCCTCAAGAATAAAGCATTTCTGTCTAAAAGACTTGCTCTGGGAGAAAAATCCTTAAATCCATATATAAGGACTGTACAAAACATGTCAAAACAAAATCCTTGTGACCTTTCAGCTTTATAATCTGTTACGGGTAATTCCAACCTGCTATTTTGAATGTTTGTTTTAATGTAAAATTTACTTGCACTATAAAATGCCTGGAAATAATGACGTGTCCTCTGGTGTTTTCAGGTCCTGGCTTGGTTTGAGGAGGGGGAAGAAAGTATTACAGCCTTTGTGGAGCCATTTGTAATTTTGCTCATTCTTATAGCCAATGCCATTGTTGGTGTGTGGCAGGTGAGAAGTGCTGGAAATTCACTGTATTTATTGCACAATGTCCCTTATGATGTCAGTTACTGGGGAAAAAAAGAAATTGCTGTTTTCATGGGAATACAAGTGTTTTGTGTGTGTGTGTGTTTCAGTCAGTCTGAAATCAGCATTTGGTGTGTTCTGAATAACCAATAGAATTTGTAAATGCAGTTCATGCCATGACAAATCTCAATATCTACTTCATGACAAGTCTTACATCATTAATACTGTACATGCATTCCTGGTTCCTTGACGGTGTGTTCTTGGTCTTCGATGATCGTGTCACTTGTTATAGATCCTTCATGCAGTGTCATCATCTCTTAGAGTTAAATTTTCTCAACTATGTAATTCCCCAGCCAAATACCTTCAAGCCCATCAGCATTCAAGTCAGACTTCTCTGCACTGTGTGGATGGTGCTTATAAGCTCATGCTAGCTCATTAATATCATAAGCACTTGTTAGGCCTCCTAAACACAACATTAGAAAGCTGAGGGCCACAATTGGCAAAGGACAGGGTTTGCACTTGTTTGCCAAAAAGGCTGTGTTGAGGAATTAGCAGAAATTATGAACTCTGGTGCGAGAAGATGAGTTTGTCTAAGGATTAATGGATTTGCAGACATTTAACTTTTTCTCCACCATGCTAAAAATTACTAGCTCTTGAATCTCTTCGGTATTGTGGTTTTACCAAAGGGCTGTAGGATAATGACATTGAAGACTAATATAATTCAAATTTTATTTAAAGATATATTTTTTTGAGTCCTGATTGTTGTGGGATGCAGCTAGCCAAGTATGGTGAATTCCCGTCAGCCCCCCCTTGATACCACATCTCCACAGACATGGCTACTCACGTAATTAGGCTGCTGTAAATGAAGACGCTTGTGCTGCCACTGCAAGACCAATCAGGACGCAGAGGAGGATGATGACTGTTTACTCTAGGCATATTTCCATCATGTAGAAATTGAGTGATTCTGTTGAGGCAAAATAATTATATAAGTACAGGAAACCTAAACTAGCAATGACAAGTCAAAACCAAAAAAATAGATTTTTATGAGACCATGAACTGCATATAAATTTGCATCTCTACATTCATTCATTCATTCATTCAAATATTTATCTAAATATTGCCCCAACATAAAATGTCGCCTCCTTTCTTAAAAGAAAATATTAGAAAAGAAATGTGTGTTATTTTATTTTCAGCCCCCAAACATACTGCCGCCATTGATATCTTAACATCAGCATTCTGTCGCCAGCTTAGCAGAGCAGAACACAAGACTCTGAAGGATGAGCAGCTTCCCCACTCAAATCTTTCTCTTATCTCACTAGAGACCAAAATCATGAGTCCTACCTTGCGCCTTAGCGAGTTGAATTAACAAATAAACAAACCAGCTTTCACTAGGGAAAGTGAAGAATTGCCATCAGTCTGCAGCCTGGATGGTTTATTTTCACTCAGACATTGATATTAGAAGACCTTACTTGCTCTGTAGATCAATGTAATGCTGGAATGAAAGTTATTTATCCTTCCATTTGGCAGCCAAAGAGGAGTTTGCTGTCAGTTTGTCGCCAGGGTTTTTCTGATTAATATATCAGGGCCAGTCCTTGAGTGTTACATTTCCTTAAGATTTATAATCTCAGTGCAGCATGTTTTCTCGCAGGCAAGTTGAAAAGGGTAATATAAAAAGAAAAAAAATAATAGTCTCACCTGGAAACCAAACATGTGGACATGCTTTATACCCTACAAACATTAACTGTTTTTTTTTTTTTTTGTTTTGTTTTGTGTTTTGTTTTTTTTCAAACAGATATATGTCAGGATGGTAACAGTAAAATTGTGTCTTAGAGTTCTCATATCAGAACAAAATTCCACAGTATAATGCTACAGTTGATGGTAGATGATATTCATTATATATGGATATGTTGCCCACCCTTTTATTTGATATAACCATCTTATCCCTTGGAAACTCTGATCAGTAAGCACTAATATCAGTTTCTCCTAATTAGGAACGAAATGCTGAGGATGCCATCGAGGCATTGAAGGAGTATGAGCCCGAGATGGGCAAAGTGTACCGGCAGGACAGGAAAACAGTCCAGAGGATCAAGGCCAGAGACATCGTTCCTGGGGACATCGTAGAAGTTGCTGGTAGGTTGACATGCATGTTTTAGCAAACCCGGCTACCTGTGTTGTCGGTGCAGTAATTTGTTGTTGTTGGCTTGGTGTCGCAGCAAAACTAGCTCAGATGTAGAGGTTGATTTGTAAATAAAGACCAGATCATTTTAATGTCACACGACCCAAATAACTGAACCTTGAAACCCACAGAAGTTTAAAAATATAATGCCACACTTGCTGCAATCAAGAGTATTTTGTATCTGAGCATATTTTCCTGTACTTATTTGACGATCAAAGAAGCCATCAAGTGTTTGATGTGTTTGTTCTTGGCCTTTGTTTGGACTTGTCTTTGTTAAAGAAAGCTTTTGGCTGGTTTGGCCACAGTTATTACAAGTTTGAGCTTGAGTCGCACCTCTTGTGTGCTGCTGCAGAGGGGACTCACCCTGCAAAAACGATGTATTTTAAGTTTGTTAATTAACCCATAGTCTCAAAGGGTAGGTCCCAATACTTATTAAGGCCAGCTTTTACTGGTGTGTATTAGACCTGTGTGACTTGGTGCAGCTGTATCTGCAAACTCATCTTCCTCCTGCATAGTCTGTGAGCTGCATGACTTATTAGCTATTTGTCTGCTGAAACTCTGTGGATGTGAATCCTGGATTTTCTTGCTTTCCGTTATGCTGTTGAAGTATGCAGCTTTTTGCAGAGAATGGATGTGTATAGGAATAGGAAAGTCTTTGAAGCACCAGTGCACCAACTCTTAACCACTGAGGTGCTGCATATTTTCTTATGTGCATAGGGATCAGTTATATTTTTAGCTGTCATAGGTAGGTTAGATTGTGGAACGCAATATTTATATCCGGCAATGACTGTCGTGAAGATGACAGGTGCCCATACCCATCCGTGTGTGCCCCTGCTGTCCCATTCTGCCCTGGCAAAGAATGTCGGTGTGAGTGACGTGGAACAGTGTTCAGGAGCCCCGAGTGACCTTGCCAAGGACAAATAGAGCTGAGTCGAAACGCAACTTTGCGTATCTTTTTCAGGTATTATACATATGATTTGGAAGGTAGTATAAGGAATACTACATCAATAATATATTGATATATGATCAAATGTTGCTAATTGTGGAGATATTATGTGTAATTATTTTACCGTCCCGATCCAGACATAAATCATTGTCTGTTACCAAATTACATGGTTTTCCTCAATAATTTCACATGATTGTTTTCGGAATCATGGTAAATTAGCCAGTTAGACACCTCCGAAATTCAACAAATCATAAAATAAGAAACGATCAACAATAATCATTAAAAGAAAATCCTCTTCATAGCAGCAAGAAATTTTTTACTAAAAATCTGGACTGCTGAAAACCTCAAATCAAGAGGAAGGTCCAAGACAATGATCAGAAAAATATTGGAAAATGGAAATAATAGGTTTTAATAGTTCTATAAAAACTATTAGAAAATAGAAATGATTATATTGTAAATTATACATGCGGATGAAATTACTCATTTAAAGTTGTATTACTTTGAGCACTTTATTCCAAGGTGATCACTAGTGTTTGAATAGGCAACAAATTTGGATTATACCACTGCACATTATTCCAGAGCCTAAAGCATTTGGGTTGTGTATTTGAGAAACCAGAACATATATTGACATTGAAAAATATCCGTTTGAATATTAAGATTATGTTTTTCATATTTCTCAGCCCAAATTCTGTCGTATAAGTATGTACTACCCTTGAAATTCTGTCAATTTGTCACTCCAGAAACAATACCTTCACAGCGTAATAATTTGGGTTTAAAGGGAAATGTCTGAGTCAAACACATGCATGTTAGAGTGTTGGTCTTTTAAAAACTCATGATCAACAGAACTGCAGGCCTGGCTTTCAGCAGCTTGAGGCAAAGCTAAGACTTTAACCAGGTTCCAGAATCCCCTAAAGCGCTTCTACAATGGTCTCTGTCAGGTCCTCCCTTTTTTATGAATAATATTTCTCTGAAGATTCAAAGTGACCCCTGCCAGACAGAGGAGGGGCCTGATGACGCAGCAACCAGCTCTCTGCCTAGCCGAGGCGGAGGGCACAGAGTGGAACCCCGGGAGGCCTCCTCAGCCGTGAGGAGAATATCCTGCAACTGCTGTTAACGGAGGGTTGAGAGCTCTCCCTTACACTTACCAGCCCCAGTTCCTAAACTCACTGGAAGATTGTCATTTCTTCTAATATCATCAACTTCTCAGATCATTTGATTCTTATGTAAAAGTTCTATATTTGTAGTTAGCTGCTTTTAAATCTCCTATAGCTGAATGAAGTACCCCCCGCCCACCCCCACTCTTGTAGGACAGATAAAATGCTAGTTCACAGCAATGTGGCCTAACTGAACAATTTAACAAATCCGAGGAGCTCACTGACGTTCAGGTTATACACTCTCCCAGAGCGTTATGATACATGAATCATCACATTGATGCATCTGGACACCATGGAAGAGTGTCATATTCACAAGCCCCTTTTTCTTATATTCATATATATACACCGTCAGCATACATGGTGATGTGTGCCTAGGTTTAAATAGTCATGTCACATTCGCAGCATGGCTGATTTCAAGGCAATTTCTTGGTGATATTTAGGATAATACCTTGCCATATTTCAGGGAAATTTGATTTTTCTTGACTGTTTGGGGCATTTCTTAATAAAATTAGTGAATTATTAGTTAGCTAGTTTTTGCTGATTGTTGTTTTGTTTTTTTTGCTTTAAGTTGGGCTACCTATAGCCTGATTTATTTTTCCAGAATTCTGTAAAGACAATGGGCAGTCAGTGAGATGAAAACCATCATTTGTCTACATTTTACAAGACCTCACTGAGAAAATGCTCCATGTGATTTATTTATTTACTTACTTTGTTTTTGAAGGATTTGCTTTCTCCTCTGCAACCCACCGAGAAAATAGCAGCATTAGCTAATAACGCATTTACCAGTTGATATCCCTGCCCATAAACAGTTCTCCTTCTAAGTTGCTCGTTTACAGTTCGGTGTCGAGGGCTTACAGATCTGTCTTTTCTCAGAACAACAGATCTCAGTCGGTTAGCTGGCTGTGAAGTTTTTGAGTCCTGTGATGACGGCACTGCATGTGAGTGGCCGTACTGGGGGAGCGTCTCTCATCTGCTCCTATTGAGCTGAAGAGAGATGACCTTATAGGGAAGCGCTTTGTGGGTATGCTTCCCACCCCAGCGTGCTCAATGCATAGCAACCCTGCCCATCAGCACCCGCACCCTCCACTAAGATTCCAGACACCATGGATAGTATGTGGCATTTAATGTGGTCTGGCAAGCATCCCATGTCACTGAGGGATTGTCTTTTGGCAGAGGTTCCTGACTTGTCAGCAAGACTGAGACAAATGGCCTTGTCTATCTGACTGGGGAGGCCAGCATTAGAAACTCTAAAGCCCCCTAGTACCTTCCTGCCCATGGACACTGAGGGTTTCATTCAAGGGAACACCATTGTGGGTTCAGTCGTCAATGAAGCTGGTCATTATATGGGGTGACCTATTCAAACTAATTGATTCACTTTGATGCAGTTTCATCAGAATGACTGACTACAAATTTTACTTCAGTTTTCTCCAACAGCCAAGGAGGGATGCAATGGTCCAAGTCCTTAGCCAACACTAAGCACAAAAGTGTGAGAGAAAACAACCCCTTCATAAAAACCTCATTAATGGAAATCCTTCACACTGCAGGAAAGGCAAGGTCTAAGAGTCGGTTTGTTTTGTTTTTTTTACACATTTATTTTTTAATCCAAGGTTACATTTTGTTAGCTACACTGCATTTTTGATTCCATTTGTTTGGTACTACATATGGAGAACCATAGTATCATTTATGTTTCAATCATATTCTAAAAAATCACAATTTTATTACCCTGCTTGGTATTCAGTTGGCATACTATGATCTGAGTGATTTTTGGGTCACTGTTTAATTTTTGAGATTTTTGTAAAGCTTCTCTTTCATAAGATGATTTCTACAATATCAGAAAACTGAGAGTCCAAAGTCCAGTTCTTTGCTTGATTGATGTTGGCAAAAATTCACATTGTTCATGTTTAATCTCCACATTGTGTTGCAAGTCCTTCCAAGAATCCAGTTTATTTTGACCAAAGCTTCACTGCTCCTTGTTCTGGGACAACTTTTTTCCGTTGCCATGGGAACAGGACTGATTGCATGCTACATAAAGGCTAATCCTGCTCTGCAGAGCAGAACTCTCAAGGAGACTGCAGTGGAGAAGCTGCTTGTATAACGGAGGTTATGGGTAAGGGTCAGTTTCAGTGTGAGCAGTCATACGTTTGCATCTGTAACAAAAGGAAGAAAAACTGCTTTTCAGAAACTGAAAAACACTTTGCTCTGCTATTGTTGCCCCTACTTTTGTCCTAAACCAACATTTGTGGGCCTCATTGGTGTGTCCTCCATTTGCTTACACACATCCTACTGTTGGGTGTAAAGGAGAAAGTACCCTAAGATGGATCTAATAGACTCGCTGGGTTACTTCCTTATTAGTCACGTATTGTCATGGTAATATAGCCCTCTTATGCACCTGACTCCCTAATTTTATCCGCTAAAAAGCTAAATGAACAGTAAAGGTCCTAATCAGCTAATGTTTTACATATCTAGATAGGTGATCAGAACCTTTTCTTCTTGGCAAGGTGAACGTGGCTGGCTGTAGGAGCTGTGCTGGAGAGCTGCTAGATGCCTTACATGTCTGGTACTCTGAAATTACCCTCTCAACATGACAGGACATCAGCCTTTTGTTCTGCTGCCATCAGCACATGGACCCTCCTGGCTAGCCCTGAGGAAGACTGGCCTGCCGGACCACATGCTGTCCCCCAACACACGGCAGGGGCAGGTGCCAGGCAAAGCTGCCAGCTTATGTTCAGTCACTGCCCCCCGGGCTGTTGAAAGGTCTTGTTAAAAGGCGCCTGTGGGAGTCACTTTGGGTATGATGTCTCACAGGTCTGGCCTCTGGTCACCGTGAAAACTGCTGAGCCCATCACCTGTTGGCAAGCATAAGTGTAAAAATGTGACTATAGTGGAGAAGATGCTTGGACCACGACCAAGTAGGATGTTGACATGAGGAGACAGATGATATACACACTTTATCAGAGCAGTCCTGCTTTGTAACACAGACTCGGAAAGTCACCATTGGTTTCTTTGTGATGGTTCGTCATCGAGCCTCATTGTTGGAAATCTGTTTTGGCTCTGCAAGCTCTCAGAAGTTGTCAGTGTTTCTTCAAAAGTAACTTAGCTCAGGAAGTCTTACATAACTTTCAAGATTATAATTGTAACGCTTTGGGCTTTTAAGGACAACATTTCATTTTAAGTTCCTGTATAGCAGCTGAAGTTAATCCATTAAAACCCAGACTGGGTGATATGGAAAGAAAAGGAATATTACAATATTCAGAAGCTCTTTTGAGAATCACATGTCCGATACAAAGCACCAATAAACTGAGTCTGTCGTCAGGTTAATCCGGAGCACTTTGATTCCTTAATGTTTGTGAAAGGCTGATGAATGCTGCTCTCCGCAGCCTTTCGCAAACATTTGCATACAGGTCATGCAGCATCTAATAAAACCTAATGGTTTCTATTTAATTTTGTTTTCTAAGGTCAAGATTCTCAAGGTAATTTATATGTGATTTTACAGGTGACAATTTGCCAAGTTTCTCATAGCTATATCCCATAATTAATAAAGTAGGGATAAAGTAAATGACAAGTAGACTAGCAAATTATTTATTACATTTGCAAAGAATCGTTAAAAACAAACCAAATACTCAATTTTTAACAGACTTTGAATAGATGTGGACAAACAAAGATTCGCTTTCAAAAAATGAAGTGTGAAAGCACTGTCATGATGTTGCCTGAAAGATTTCTCATCGGTTATCTGTTTTCAGACCTTCTATCCAAAACTGAATTCTCCCTGCATGTGTATTATTGCAACTAACTGCAAACAAGAAGTTAACTATAGTCTTTTGTTTTTTTAATTGAAAGTAACTTGACTCAGTCAGGTGACCTTCAGTCAAGTTTCCATTCTGCATATCAATCCATGTTGGGATAGTTTAAAGATGTGACTGAGCTTGACACAAGTGCTTCCCAGTAAAGCCTTTTCTGCCTGTCTTGACTGGCTGATGGACGCTGACAGATGAGAGTTCCTGGCATCACTGTCCGCACAGCTAGTGAGTTGATAATCATCCAGATTTTCACTGGGTTGTCTCTGAACCATGAACCCAAAATATTTAAGTGCATGCTCCTGTAAAACAGCTGCAGGTTAAGTTGGAACCAGTAGCCTAATGAAATGGTAATGAAGGATAAAAATGTCATATGTAAATGGGAAATGAGTCAACTTATGAATATTATAATGCCTTAAAAAAATAAAACAGACACAGACTAAAAATCAACAAGAAAATACTTAAAATAAGCACAAAACAATTTGAAATTGATTGGGACTTTGGGATCAAACCTGAAGAATTTACTCATTTGAATTATATTTTAAGGTCAGAGCTGTGCTTGCATCAGATTTTTCTTCCACAACCATTTACACAACAGTGTAACTACTCCCCATCATGCTGGAGACATACTGCTTCGTGTTGTGTATGTAAAATCACTTTTTTCAAATATTGATATGTGAAAATGTTCACCCCTATTGCTCTACCAGGTGGCTGGATGATCCAGGTGTCCACATGGTGTAACGTGGCATCTTTATAGTCATGTTCAAACCTGATCAGACCATCAGAGAAGATATTGAAATGCTTTTTCCATTTTTGGCCAGACACATTGTTTGTCCCATTGCTATTTTCTCCTCCCCCCTCTAAAGGACACACAGGTTTTATAGTTTGAGATTTGGTTCCTTCATAAGTACTGGGCAAAAGTACATGTCATATCTTTGCTTTTGTTGTCTGTTCACAGGCAGCTCTGTCTTAATGTCTTCATGTTTTATGTCACATTCCAAAATATTAAACAGGATCCTTTTGGTCCTTTTTTTTTTTCTTGACTTTACACATTTTGAACACTGCAGGTCCATATGTAGTCTCCGTCCACAGATCTGTGCCTTGGCCTGAGCCATTTCCCTAGTTTCAATGCCTTTATGTACCATTAGAAAGCTGAATTGGGTCACTGCAATTCTGATGTACCCAAATTGGTCTTTTCCTTTGAGACGGGCCTTTTATGGCTTCAAGTCCTTCATTTCCTCCTCTTTCTTTGGCTCTCTTTCTCTTTCCCTACAGCCATGGCAGCACTGCTTTGCTGCTGTGTAGCAACCTCCTTCAATGACCTGTGCTTCATCAGTTTGGTTTACAAGCTCACAGACTTACAGCTCGCAGATATTAGCCAATATCTCATGTAGTATGCACCAGAGTCTGACCAATATATCAGTCTGACATTTTTATTCACTGATATTTTATGTCTTTCTTATTGGAATATATTCTGTGTGGGCCAAAGCTGTTGAGATATGAAACTTTAAATAAAGATGAAGATATTTCTATGTTGTTAATATAATGTATTGAGGTTTGTCATTACATCAGCAGGGGCTTCTCATCAGACAAGACTGTTGTGATATAATACAAAAAACCTGCCGTAAAGTCTACCTGTTGACAGACTGTAATAGACAATATGAACTAACGTGTTCAGTTTACACAGACCATGCTGTTTAACTTAACTGTGTATAATTGAGGTGTTTCATATATTTTCACCATGATGAATACATAAGTAAGAAGAATGATATTTAAAAAAAAAAAAAAAAAATTAATTCACACAGAAAGTGTCCTAAAACTGAGGGTGAATAGAATTGAAACCAGGCTTGACAGGTAGGTCTTGTGTTTGGCTAGAAAAATCATTCACTTTCTCTACCACCCCTCAGGTCATCAGGCAGGCAATTCTAAAGGCTTGGGAAGAAGTAATAAACTTAGTTTACCATGACAATACGTGATACCGCACTGTTTTTTTAAGATTGAACTTAGCGATCGTTATAAGGCAGATGCATTGCGGCACAGTACACACAAGAAATGAACATAGAGTGAATGTATTATTGATATGTTGCTTTGAGCAAAGCTGAAATACTTTCTAACTTTTTAAGCGTACAAGTGATGTTTGAGTTCTTGCTTTGAAGTACATGACTTCTGAAGTGGACAGTGTAAATATGCTGAATACTCTGATCAGATTGCTTTTGCCTTTTAGTAAATTGAAGTTGCAGTGCATTTACTACACCAAATACATAAAACAAGAATATGAGCAGTTATACTTCTCACTGCATGGCTGTGGCTCAGTTGATAGAGCGGGCGTCCTGCCAATCAGAAGAAAGGTGATTCGATTAGTAGTGTCTTCTGTCTGCATGTCAAAGTGTCCTTTGGCACTCTGCCGTCGTGTGTGTGTGTGTGTGTGTGTGTGTGTGTGTGTGTGTGTGTGTATGGTATCTAGTGTATAGTGCTTTGAAACCAAAGTCGAGCACTCTATAAGTTGAGACCATTCACATTTCCCCACACTTTAGCATCAGTGGTGCTTAACTCAAATTGAATATTGGGAGTCCAGAGCACCAGCAGTTATGGCAGGTCCAAGCCCAGTAATATTGTTCTTTCAATGTGTATAAAATTTTTTTTTAAAAATCTATTCATGCTTTTTGTGTGCCCATGTGTTTGATTTTGCAGCATTGACATGTTTTGCTCTTCATTATGGTTTTGTTTGGTTTAGTCGGAGACAAGGTGCCAGCTGACATCCGTATCTGCTCTATCAAATCAACAACCCTGAGAGTGGACCAGTCCATTCTGACTGGTGAGACTTATCTACTCCAGATTGATAAAAATGACAGGAAAGAATCTGATTGTAAAGATAAACCCTACTGAGATTTTCCATTTCCTCTGACATAACCTGGGCTATTTACTCATTTTCTCGCTAAAAATAAAAAACTGAAAGCCTTTGCTTCAATCTCCACAGAATTTATTTTCTTACAAAGGCACAAACCAGGTCCTCCCACACAGTGGATCATGACACTGTTTTCACTGAGTACATTTAGCTCTGAATTGAACTCTTAATTCAGGAACGTGTGAAAGGTCTTTGGCATGTTCTAGAGATAATTGGCTGGCCTTCATCCTGATGATGCTTTTTCATTAACCTTAAACCCATTTATTTTCCTTGTAGGCGAGTCCGTCTCTGTCATCAAACACACCGACCCTGTGCCCGACCCTCGTGCTGTCAACCAGGACAAGAAGAACATGCTCTTTTCTGTAAGACTATCACACATCCTGTTGATTTTCTTCCCCTTGCTATTTGTTTTCTTGGTCTCAGCTTCCCAAGAAAAGGAGAAACGAGTGGCTGAAGACCAGGAGAAGGCAATTTCCGGCGGTACTTGGAAAGCATTTCCAGGACTTTGTCTTTTTCAGGATGTGCAACACCTGTCCAAGGACTGCTGCCCGGAAACTTTGGGGGATTAGGGTCTACAGCAACCTAAAGAAGGAAGAAAAAACTCTTCCTGTAAGGATCAGATTCTCTAAGCTGTTCATTTTGTTTATTTTTTTTGTAGGGCACCAACATTGCAGCTGGGAAAGCCGTGGGTGTTGTAGTTGCTTCTGGTGTTAACACAGAGATTGGTAAGATCCGTGACGAGATGGCGGCCACAGAGCAGGAGAAGACACCCCTGCAGCAGAAGTTGGATGAGTTTGGCGAGCAGCTGTCTAAGGTCATCACCCTCATCTGCATCGCCGTGTGGATCATCAACATTGGGCATTTTAACGACCCAGTCCATGGAGGCTCGTGGATCCGTGGGGCAGTCTACTACTTCAAGATCGCAGTGGCGCTGGCTGTGGCCGCCATCCCAGAGGGCCTTCCTGCTGTCATCACCACCTGCCTTGCTCTTGGCACCCGCCGAATGGCCAAGAAGAACGCCATTGTCCGCAGCCTGCCTTCAGTGGAGACACTGGGCTGCACCTCTGTCATCTGCTCTGACAAGACAGGAACCTTGACTACCAACCAGATGTCTGTCTGCAGAGTGAGTCTCTTATCTCTCTCTCTCTCACACACACACACGCACGCACGCACACACAACACACACAATCAACACATATACAAACACATTGAGGAAAGGTTTGTTAGTATTACCGCAATGTAACTCATAATAGACTGGATTGAAATCAAAAAATCAAAAGTAATATCTCTTTGCATCAAAAAGATGTTTAGTTAACATTACAAAGACTTCTTGCAGTGACAGAAGATGTCCATTTAAGACCCCAGAGACATCCGTCTCAACACATAGTCAGGTTATTCAACAACTCGACTTGAAAAAAAAGCACACACTGTCAGAATCAACAGTTGTCAATATCTAAATCAAATAGTTTCAGATGTCACAACCAACATCTATTCTTACATTCTATCAATGATTCGTATCAAATGTTTTCCTATCCGCTAACTTATACCGATACTGCTATGTTAGTGGAAGGAGGGTGTTTGCTGATAATATCATGTTGCTGCTATATCCTGAGCAGTGTGATAGTCTGCTTGGTGTTTAAAATATATTGACAGCGGTTATAAAGCTGTGTTGGTCTGGCAAGATGTTCTCAATATCGCCACATTGCGTGAATTGGTATCCAGGTTATTTAACAAGGAGGCAGCATGCAGGCGCTGTTCTAATCCACACTGAACTGTTGCATAACCAACCTTGTGTTACCGAGCTGCCAAGCTGTCAGCCTTTAGTTCCTCTCTGACAGCCCAGCCCTACTTTGCCCCATGTAAAGAAGTCATGTCAGCATGTGTTTCAGTGATGGAATCACTTCTCTTCCGTTTAGGGGCTTCATTGTTGTTTCATGAAGCCTTTGATTTCATTGCCCAGACATGAGTTAAAAAAAAAAAATTAACATGCATCTGCTGTTCCTCATGATTTATTGGGATTCATGGTGTGTTTTCTTTTCAGCCACCATAAAAGAACACAATTTTCTCTTGGGACAAACTCACAGAGGCCTTCGTAGATGTGTGTTAATTGAATTTAAACCATATCTTCAAATCAATAACCGCAAGTTATTATTAGTTTTCAAGTAAAACTGCTGACGTGAGTTGAATGTAATTTGGTAGAGGTGATAATAATCCAATTGCTGCACTTGGTACCCTTGCCTTGTTCAATGGAGGGGCAGGAGTTACTTTTCAGTACACCAATGTTTAGTCAGAAAAGTTGTGGCATTTCAGCTTTACAATCTAAACTTCTAATATTGAATTCAACCTTTGACATAACAAGATAGGTAAAATAGCTGATGAGTTTTTTTTTTTGTTGTTGTTGGTTTTTTTTTTTTTTTTTTCAATTAAACAGAATTAACTTGGATAAGTAAGGAAACTGTATGGATTGATATTGATAGTTTTCACAATCATAACGCCAGCTGGCCAAGACATAGAAGTACAATTTAGAGTTAAGAGGAGGACGCCACGATTCCTATCAGTTTCTGTAGAAATAGACATCTGTTTCAAGTTAACAGTGATCATGCCTATGTCCTGCAGTTGCAAGCAATTACTCTCTAATAGCTGTATAGCACTGGAGGTGTCATGTTGCCAGCTGAAGGTGTACCTTCTTTGTCACTGTGTTTAAGTGCTGTGTACTTTAAATTATGGCAACTGAAGTGGAGGTGATGTCCTGAGTGGGGTTTGACTGAGGTGTTTTGTGATTATACGCAGGCATGACTATGTTAGTCGCACATAATACTCTTCAATATTTTTTTAAATGCTTAAGAGGTTATTGTAACTTTTTCGACAATCGTTATCTCGAGCATAGAAAGTCACACATTTTTATTTATTTATTTTTCACAAAACATTCTATATTTTAATTTCGTAGTTTGATGCACATTCTGGGCAAAAGATAGTAAGATTGCCCCTGGCCTCTTTAACTCAGCCCTAATTGATATGGCCCTTGAAAAAAAGCTGTATCAGGCCACCCTTTCAACTGCTGTACCTAAAATAGGTCTAGTGGTGCAGGATGTTTGTCATCTGATTCTTGTCATCACCTGTGTATCTTTATCAATCCATGACGTGCGCGTGTTTGTGTGTGCGCGTGTGTGCGCGCGTGTGCGTGTTATAGGGAACCAAGTTAGAGGCTTCCTGCAAGCTGTAGATGCAGGAAGTTGTGCTCCTGGGTTCGGCCACTATGTCTCCTCCAGCTCCCTCACAGTCTTCAATGTTTATGTATGGGGAGAAGCTGAACAGTCTTTTCTCACATTAGGCAGCAGGCCACCCAGACTGGCCCTCACACACACTCACTGTAACAGTGCAGGCTAATCTACAATCTTTGGGTCCACTTGGGATTCCCGAGGCCATGCCTGGGGTTTTGCTGTTGTGTGTTTTATTCGAAATGGTTTTTTTAGTGTGTGTTTCATCTGGTCTTTTAAACTCCCAGATGTTCATTGTCAACAAAGCTGAAGGCGAAAGCTGCTCTCTCTCGGAGTTCACCATCACAGGTTCTACCTACGCTCCTGAAGGGGAAGTGTGAGTACTAGATGATTGTGACCCGGCCAAACACTAATGTGGCGCTGATCTAGGGCTGACACTACTCTGTCTCCCAGGTATCATGACGGGAAAGCTGTGAAAACCTCCCAGTATGACGCCCTGGTCGAACTGGCCACCATCTGTGCCCTGTGCAACGACTCCTCTCTCGACTTCAACGAGGTCTGAACGCTGCCTGTGTCTGTTCTACCTTCCTGAAATGAGATGCTGTTTTTCATTTCATCCCTATTGAATTTTATATGGACTGCAAGTCATTTTCTGGTTTAGCAGTAAAGCTCTTGTTCACCTTTAGGCACTAAAAAAGTAT
Organism: Fistularia tabacaria; assembly: GCA_901007705.1. Taxonomy (NCBI): domain Eukaryota; kingdom Metazoa; phylum Chordata; class Actinopteri; order Syngnathiformes; family Fistulariidae; genus Fistularia; species Fistularia tabacaria. The sequence goes on along the minus strand of CAAKHD010001234.1, from coordinate 69,058 downwards.
TTAGGCTAATAACCATTTGAAAAATTGGAATATAACAAGAACAAGATGAGAAATGTTGACAATCTACAGCAGATAAGTTTTGTTTTCATGTAAGTTTCTCTACAATATCCCTGGTAATTTAAAATATTTGTAACTGGGCAGCAGAATTTTAGCTATTACCTGTCATGTAAAGTTAGTAAATCCTGTCCATCTTCTTATAACGGCATCAGATTTTATAGCACACCCGCCTCTGTCAATACTGGAGTTTTCCCTCATCTGTTTTCATATCATTCTTCGCTTGTGCATAAAGGTCTGAGCCAGAAAAAATATATATACCTGAAACTACCCAATGAATCTTTTCAAGAAATTGTTGTCATTTATTTTTGTTGTGCATTTGTATATTTTGTTTTATGTCATCATGCAGCTGGGATAGGCTCCAGTATCCCCTGCGACCCTGAGTGCAGGATAAGTGGCAGATGATGGACGGATGGTTTTAATGACATGTTCCTGATCAAATTTTTTTTTTTTTTTTTTTTTTGAAGATTTTATTCTTCTGTCCCTTTTCTTCTTATTTGATAATCACACTATTCAAATTAGTAAATCCTAGGAATTAGGAATATAGACACCCTTCAGCTGTAGCCCTTCCTCCATTCTCATACAGACTGGATAGAAAACAGTTTTTAATAGAAAGTTGGCCCAGTGGCTTTAAATGTTTTCTTGGCAAACTGAAACATTTTAGCCACCACAAAATGTACTGACAGACTGGAGTTGGACTGAAATGCTCAACTTGGAATGTACAGGCTTTTGCTGACCTTGCTTGTGGATGATGTGTTTAAAAAATCTCTTAAGAAAGAAAAGATTTTCAGCTGGGTTTTTGAATGAAGCCAACCATCTGTGGTGTTCCAGGTGAAGGGCGTGTATGAAAAGGTGGGTGAGGCCACAGAGACAGCACTCACCTGCCTGGTGGAGAAAATGAATGTCTTTGACACCGATGTCCTTAACCTGTCCAAGATTGACCGGGCCAACGCCTGCAACTCAGTGAGTGAGCACACGCACACACGCAAACACACTATTGTCACTGCAGATATCGCAACCAACACCTTCTTACTGTCTTTGTTGGGGATCAGGTGATCAAGCAGCTGATGAGGAAGGAGTTCACCCTGGAGTTCTCTAGAGACAGGAAATCTATGTCCGTCTACTGCACCCCCAACAAATCCCGCTCCTCCATCGGCAAAATGTTTGTCAAGGTATCCTGCTGCAGCAAACCAACAGCCCGCAACGGTTCTCTGCCGAGTGCTCACCTCTGACCTCGCTACTGTCTCTCCAGGGAGCACCAGAGGGCGTCATTGAGAGATGCACCCATGTCAGGGTAGGCAACAGCAAAGTTGCCCTAAGCAAAGGCATCAAGGACAAGATCATGTCTGTGATCCGGGAATACGGAACCGGCAGAGACACGCTAAGATGTCTCGCTCTGGCCACGCGAGACAGCCCCCCCAAGATTGACGACATGATTCTTTCAGACACAGCCAAGTTCTCAGAGTATGAGGTGAAGTATCAGTTCATTCTGGAGTTTTTAATTAGGTGGAGGCAATTAAACCCCTTGGGCTCTTTACAAGTCAATACAGCACACCCACCTATCCTGGAGAATCTGGAAAGTTCTGTTTCTATTGTTGGAAATAATGTGAAAAAGTAAATGCAGGTGAAACCCTTGTACTGTAGTGCGCTGGAAAATTACGATCTGTTGTATTTGTTCTTAAACGGAGTCAAATTGATTAACAATGTCAACTCGTTGGAACATTTGGAATCATTTAGATTTTTATAGAAGGGCAACCAGTTTGTTTTTAAATTTTACAGATGTGTTTTGTGTATAATACTATTTATAAATAAATAAAAAAGCAAGTAAGTTACCTAAAAATTCTTCTAAGATTAGTTCAATTTCATGGAATTGTACATTTTATGTATCCTCTGTAAGAATTATTTCATTACTTTCAAATGAGTATTATATGTACTATTTTTCTGAATTAAATGTAAAATATTTTTCAGTGTGATTGTGGATAGACTTGATTACAATAATAATCAATAGCAGCCCTGAGAAAGCACATCTTATGAGTGTCAGTTGTGTTCCTTGTCTGTCAAATTTGCTTGACCGATCCATTGTCCCCAAATGGGATTGCTGACTGCTGAAATTAGACTTTACCACAATACAAACACATATCCAACATCTGTGTCTCTGCCTCCAGTCCGACCTGACCTTCGTAGGCTGTGTCGGCATGCTCGACCCTCCTCGACAAGAGGTGGCCGCCTCCATCAAGCTGTGTCGCCAGGCTGGCATTCGCGTCATCATGATCACCGGGGATAACAAGGGCACGGCTGTGGCCATCTGCCGTCGCATCGGAATCCTGACCGAGGACGACGACGTCGAGCGCATGGCCTTTACCGGGCGAGAGTTTGATGAGCTCACACCCTATGACCAGCGTGAGGCGGTAACTCACGCTCGCTGCTTTGCCCGCGTCGAGCCTTCGCACAAGTCCAAGATCGTGGAGTTCCTGCAAGGATTTGATGAGATAACAGCAATGGTACGCCATCTGAAAAGCTCCTACTCTGTTCTTGGGCCGGTAATCTGTGTTCTAAACTTCACAAGGTGTGTTAATTTGTGGTGTGGATGTGTCCATAGACTGGAGACGGAGTGAACGACGCACCTGCATTGAAGAAGGCAGAGATCGGAATCGCCATGGGCTCTGGCACCGCTGTGGCCAAGTCCGCCTCCGAGATGGTCCTTGCAGACGATAATTTTTCATCCATAGTGGCCGCCGTTGAAGAAGGCCGTGCCATTTACAACAACATGAAGCAGTTCATCAGATACCTCATCTCCTCCAATGTTGGGGAGGTTGTCTGGTGGGTCCCCTCCTGAAACATGGCTGCTAAGTGTAGAGTTGTTTAGTTGAGGTTTACTCCTGGAACACATGCACTGCATCACCTGAACCTCCAACTGGCAGCAAATGAAACTCAACACTTCGATGGTACTTGTTTACTGACTGTTTTCTGGCTAGTACTTTTACACAAGGTGTTACTCCCTTGGGGAAATAGAGAGCAAGCTCATCTTTATAGGGTTTGCATGCGTTTAGAAAAACACACTGAAAATGTGTTGAAAATGATATTCTAGAGTTATTCAAAAGCATTTGGTCACCCAATTCCTACTGGGCACTATGCAACTGAATACATTGTGAAACTTATAGGATAATTAAATGTAGCAGATTTTCAAAAGGTGCTTTTAGTGATAAGACCTTAACGTGTGTGTGTGTGTGTGTGTGTGTGTGTGTGTGTGTGTGTGTGTGTGTGTGTGTGTGTGTGTGTGTGATGGGGTATTGTCTCGCTGTTTTTGTGTGTATCTC
>CAAKHD010001234.1:35430-65667 GCA_901007705.1 Fistularia tabacaria | reverse complement strand
TTAAAAAGGTGCTTTTAGTTATAAGACAGGATGATGTGTGTGTGTGTGTGTGTGTGTGTGTGTGTGTGTGTGTGTGTGTGTGTGTGTGTGTGTGTGTGTGTCATGGAATCCAGTCCAGCTGATTCTGATTGGATCCCTTTCTCTTGCCAGCATCTTCCTCACTGCGGCCCTGGGTTTCCCCGAGGCTCTGATCCCAGTTCAGCTGCTCTGGGTCAATCTGGTGACCGACGGCCTGCCTGCCACCGCCCTCGGCTTCAACCCCCCAGACCTGGACATCATGGAGAAGCCCCCCCGCAATGCTAAAGAGCCCCTCATCTCTGGCTGGCTCTTCTTCAGATACCTGGCCATTGGCGGTCAGTCACAGTCGCATGGAGTGGTTTCATGCCAGATGATGAATGCGCTAAGGTCCCGTGTGTCATCCGGCTTTGGTGTGTGTTCCCAGGTTATGTTGGCGCTGCCACGGTCGGAGCTGCAGCCTGGTGGTTTACAGTCTCCGAGGATGGACCCCAGGTCACGCTGTACCAGCTGGTAGGCATCACACACGTTAATAACCAAGGATGGGACAAGCCTGCCCACATCTCAGCCTAAGGTCCATTCAACGTATGACCAATAGGTTGACATCAAGCAAAGCCCTCCAAATAATAGCGTATATCATCAAAAATGAAGATTTTTGTCAATGAAAGAGACATTGATAAAGCCTAGGTTGGAATACCTCTGTGTTGCAGGGCTCAAATCTTTAGATGTCGTTCAAACTTTCTCAAGAGACTTGGGGCATTGTTTGCAGATGATCTGATCTGTTTGTCTCAAGTTCTCCGCAAAGCTGATTAACGTCGCTGTCCTTCCAATGGTACATTTGCTCGAAAGAATATGTTGTACGCGGCATTTCTACCTAGGTAATCAAGGTCCAGGGAGAAGAAAACATTAAGAGGACGGACGGGCACACCGAGATTTTCCGAGTCTTAGAGCGAATACAGTAATGCCTAAAGGCGACTCTCTAATCTGGCCTAAGTTACAGACATGTTTCCTGCAAAACTTTCATTATAAGTCCATTCCACATCCACTGATCAGGTTCTGTTTGCATTTTTTCCTTTTTAGTATTGAGGTTTCTTTGCAGTACCTCGACAGTAGGTTTATTTTCTTCATCCACTGAGGCCTTTAGTTCTACATTTTGTAGTGTTAACTTTTCATCGCCGAAAAAGTTAAGTTGTTGAAGTACTGCGACCATGTTTACACCTTTATTCATTTAAGTAAGTACGATGAGTTTGTCAATGCAAAATACTGAAAAAGCTAATGCGATCTGTTGGAGAAAAATGCCACTGTATGGGATTGCTGTGACTGCAGACAATGTCTGAAGTTCATGGGAGAAAGTGGGCTGAGACCACCAGCTGTCTCCCCCTCCTTGGGTCTCCCTGCAGAGTCACTTCCTGCAGTGCACACCAGAAAACCCCGAGTTCGACGGCCTGGACTGCGAGGTGTTTGAGTCACCCTATCCCATGACCATGGCACTGTCTGTGCTTGTCACTATTGAGATGTGCAACGCTCTGAACAGGTGAGTCAGACCCCTCGGGGAAGCAGAGAAGAGGCATTTATTTATTCAGGAATGATGATGCTCAAACGTCCGTGCGCAGTCTGTCAGAGAATCAGTCCCTGCTGCGGATGCCTCCCTGGGAGAATATCTGGCTGCTGGGCGCCATCTGCCTCTCCATGTCACTCCACTTCCTCATCCTCTATGTGGAGCCTCTGCCTGTGAGTTCAACACGTTTGTATTACTTACAGACAGCATCATATAAAATTCGCATTCAGAACAAAGTGATTTACAAATGTGTAGTTCACGTTTGCCCTCTAGTGGTCATTTTGATTTACGACAGGCATGCAATGGCAGTTGATGAGATAAGATAATTCGTTATTGATCCCCGTAGGGGAAATTCGTGTGTTGCAGCAGCGCAACTATAACAATATCAAAAATCAGTTAGAAAAGAAAGAATATTTACATGTGCAAAACATATACATAGACAGACAGACACACACACACACACACGCCTACATATATATAAATATAAGTGTGTGCGTGCGTGCGTGCGTATATTTTTAAATATTTTTTTCATTTATTTTTTTATTTATTTAAACACACACAAACAAGAAAAAATAGGAAGGAGACCAGTAAGTGAACCAGTAGTAGTTATGGGCACCACACGTGTGAGTGGGTGAGTGGGTAATGGGGTGTCAGTTGCACAGATGCCCCTCAGGCTGTCAGAGTTGTGTCCCGTTCAGACTGCTGTCATATAGTCTGATGGCCGTGGGCTGAAAGGAGCGTCTGAAGCGTTCAGTGCTGCACTGTGGTGGGATGAGACGTTGGCTGAATGAGCTAAGATGTAGATGACAGAAAGTGCATAAAACTCATAGGATACATGGTTTCAGGCTAATGCACAATAATCACTAAAATATATTAAAGCGGTATAAACCAAAAAGTGTCATTGTTAATGTGTGATGAAAGAGTATGAGCAAGAATGAAAGGCAAAGTGTACAAGACAGTGGTGAGACCTGCAATGTTGTTTTGGTATAGAGACCGTAGCATTGAGGAAAAGACTAGACAAAGCTGGAGGTAGCAGAGATGAAGGATTCTTCTCTTTGGGAGTGACCGGGATGGATAGGATCAGGAATGAGTCCATCGGAGGGACAGCGCATGTTAGATGTTTTGGAGAGAAGGTCAGAGAAGCCAAACTGAGATGGTTCGGACAAGTATGGAAGAGATAGTGAATATACTGGTAGAAGGGACTGAGGTTTGAACTGTCAGGCAGGAAGCCGAGAGGAAGACCAAAGAGGGGACTTATGGATGGGAGTGACTGAGGACATGAAGTAAGTTTGTGTGAGACGGGGAGATCCAGAGAAACAGGCTTTGAGTGAGGAAGATGATTCACTGTGGGGACCCCTGAAGGGAGCAGCCGAAGAGAGAAGTATAAAAACAACTTTTAAAAGGTACTATTTGATGCAGGCCAAACTAATACTTGCACCCACCACAACTTTGGAGCAAGTTCTTCCAAAGACTGATCAGTCGTTCACACTGTTGTCAAACCATTTTCCCAAACACTCTGGGGGGAGACACAGCCACTGACAGGAAATGAGATGTAATGCCGGGCTCTTGTGCCGTCTCCCACAGGTTATCTTCCAGATCACACCTCTGGACACCACCCAGTGGATGATGGTGCTGAAGATCTCGCTGCCGGTCATCCTGCTGGACGAACTGCTAAAGTTTCTGGCCAGGAACTACTTGGACTTTGGTAAACAGCTGGAGAAACCAGCGCGCAAAGGCTGCTCCCTGTCTGCATGTGCCGAGGGCATCTCTTGGCCCTTCGTGGCCATCTCCTTGCCCCTGGTGCTGTGGATCTACAGCACTGACACTAACGTGTCCGCCATGTTCCGGCCCTGACTGACTTCCCGCGCACCAGTGTGACATGGACATTAACACACACCTCTAACACGGTCACATTAACGCTGAACAATGTAAAGTCCGCACCTGCACCCCTGGCACCCCGTCAGATCTCCGTATCTAGGACTTTAGAAGCAATGGGGGCGTATTTTTAAGACCTTGACTGACTTTGACATTGTAACCATGTTTTTACTTTCCCACCAGGCTTTTTTTTTTTTCTTCTTTTTTTTTTCTTTAGGACCAGTTAGGGAGGTCCGCCGTATCGGAGCTGTGTGTCGAGCTGTACAGAGAATTTACAGTTTTATAATAATTGTTTTGTATTTTATAGGAGGGGCTTTGGGAACAAAAAAGTTAGGAGGCTGTAAGAGTAAGAACCCTATATCACTGTACTACTACTTTAGGGCAAAAATCGAATATTTGCCATGGCATGAATCTCAATAGTCACTTTTGAGCTCCATGCGTCCGTCGTTCTTGTCTGCTGCAGGCAGAGCGCAGCTACCTCAGTGCTGTCAGCGTTGTCATGACAACAACTGTTTCACATTTCGCGGTTTCACACGTCGAGGTAGACCGGAAAAACCCTCACACATGCGCGTTGAAATGTTTTTTTTTTGCTTTTCTGTTATCTGAGGGAAGGAGAAGTCTGTCGTTCGGTTTGTTTACGTAAAAAACACACGCTCGTCTTGTTTTTTTTGTTAATTATTATCGTTATTTCACCTATGAGATTTAATATCTTTTTTTCAGTTACAATTTGACATAATTAATTTCTAATGTAAATATGTGCACACACTGTACTTGAATATATTACAAAGCCCCAGGAAGAAGGTGGTCTTAGCGTCCCAGCTCCATGTGCGAAGCGTAGCTCAGATCTCTGAGGCTGTCATATGAAGCGTGTATATCTGTATATAGCACAAAAAGTTTAATCTATATAGTTATGTTTTGTTTTCTGTAGCTGTGAAAATGATCCAGACCTTTAAACCAGCCTCCCCGCATGGCTTCTCCAGTAATAATACCAGGCCAGTGAGTGCTTTTTATTCTTGAGGCTTTCTGTTGTTTCCTCCGATACCTCCCACGTGTTTCCCCGCAGAGTGAGTACACCTTGACATGCATGCCGACTAAAGCTTGCTCTCCCTCCCGTGATTGTACACACCCTCACACATTTGAAACCACAGTCGGTTTCTCATGTAGTTTTGAATGGTAAGGGATTAAAAAAAAAGAAAAAAAAAAAAGAAAAATGTAGGGAGGGGGATGGAGGGTTGTTGGAAAAAAAAAAATGCCTTCAGTGTCACAAAGTGCCAGGGACACGTTTGTTTATTAGTGACATTGAGTATTTGCAAACTGGTACAGTATTGCTAGTACTAGTTGTTTGTGATTGTAGAGCAGCTCAGGGCTGGGCAATATGGAGGACCATTTGTACTGCGAGATACACAAATATAAAGTCCTGGATAATTAACAGCTAATTCAACTTTTATTTAATCTGACAGAGATCTGCTAACCACTTGATTCTTAAAAGTGTGTGTGTGTGTGTGTGTGTGTGGTGAAAAGGGGGGGGGTCGCTTTCTTCGTAATTTGTTTGTAATACTCGTTTGGTAATATTTTGCTTCTAAAAAGATTAGCATTTTCACATAATTTATTACTTTTTTGTGCAGTTACAAATTTTTTACTTGTATTTCCTTTGCAATTTTAAGATAATTTCAGTCAAGTCTTAGGGTCATACCTTAGAGATTTTAATGTTAAATAATTTTCAAAGTCCACTGCCCCCTCCATGATACAAACAAAATCATGTGAATTTACCAAAGGGATGAGTAAATTATAAATATGCAATTTGCAAGTTTTTCTCAAATCATGAATTTGACTGATGCCTGATCCCAGGCTAGGTGTTGACAATGAAGTTATATTTCTTAAAAATTGTTCGTCGTGGCAACTGGACTATAATTTCATCTTGTCCAGTTGCAACGACAAGAAGATTTCAACAAGAATTCACCACGACCTGGATGACTGAGAATCTCCAGACATTTTCCTAAATGAATAATTAAAAGGGACTAAAGCAATAAAATCCTGATGTATTGTCCAGCCCTTCACTGGCTGCATGTCCTGATGACGAGCAGATCCTGATATTTAAGTGCCCAAACACCTTTTGGTGTGACTTTTTTTTTTCCCCTTTAAGTCATTCTGGTTACCAATGGCGCCGCTTTTATATTTGCTTTAGAAGAAGTCTTCAGTCTGCTGAAATGATCTGCTGTCCAGAAACCTAGGCCTGTGATTCTTATGTTCATGAATTGTGACTCTTCCTTCTCTTTTGTTTCTTTCCTTCCAGCCAAGGCTCTGTAGCCCAACTCCACTCCAAATTCCTTGCAGAAACTTTGGTTTTGTTTTGTTGTCGTGCATGTTGTGTGTGTTGGGCAGCGCATCTTACAGGAAGCTGATGGTCAGTAACCTTGGAAGAACGGCCATAAATAATTGTCTCGAGGAAAGTAGCCAATCCCACTTCAACGGTCCTTCCATACCTCTGCATGAAGAGCCTTAGATGCCATTGTTAGAATAAGACCTTAGTGTTGTGTACAGTATCCTGTACAATATTCCATGGTGCATGTCAGCTGACTCAGACTTATGTAACAGACAATGTATAGTGTTACTGGTTAGAACAGACACTCGTCAGATACAATAAGCTCAAGAACTCAGTTCATCTTTCCTAAGGAAATATTTTTATGGGCTATTTAAAAAAACAAAACTACTTTTTTTTTTTTTTTGCTTTGCCCTGAGACATGCAACACGTTTCGAAGCGGACGCACAGTGAAGCAGTAGGTGAGGTACAGTGGTCCCTTCAGTGCAGCGGCGAACACTGCGAGATGATTGTACCATGTTTCTCATCAACTTTGGTTTCGGGTAAATAAAAGTGTCATTCATGCTCTTTCTGAACTCCTGACTCGAGTTTTTTGATTTCAATTACAGAAACTGCACACACGTTCATTTTTTTAAACTAAATGTACAATGAATTTATTCAGTTTTTAAAAATATATACAAAATACTACAAACTTTTTTTCTTTAAATCAATCATGGGGTTATTTTCACAAAAGGCAAACACAAACATAATAAGGTGCGCATAAGACACGGGTTCATTGTCTCAGGCCTGCACTTCCTTTCAATAAAGTTCTTTGTGACGGATGACGGGGCCACCTGAGCAGCTGCAGGCCCATCAGTCTCACACCCAAAGTGTGTAATTCCATGTAATAACACATAATATAAGGACATGCATTTTTTTTCATGGGTGGAGCCAGAAGGAAAGGTGGAACATGACTTGAAGGTCATTTAGGACAGTAGCCTGCCATCTACATTAGTTTGTGGCCAAATGTTTGGTTTTCTACACCCTGCAAACAAACAATGAAGGATTACATCATATTTCAGAGGTTCCAGCTGGATGGAACCAAGTAATAGTTGACTCACATACACCAACAGTTATGTGGGAACAAGATGTCAGCCTGAACGCACACAGAAAGGCAGGACACTTTTTTTCTCCCAAGTCTCACTTTCATTATTTGACCTACAAATGAATTTCCCCGCATGCTCGTTGCTTGAGAACGGATGCAAATAGGAAGGTTCCACAAGGTCTTCAAATTCGGTGATGCATTTGGCTCTAAAATTGAAGAGGTTACACATCATGCTGCAGAAAAAAAAGTAAACTCGGCCTCCCTCCTGTGACAGAATACATCCAGTTTATCTGGGGGTTGTGGGGGGGACTACCCACATTAGTTCAAAAGAACAGTCTGGGCTTCAGAATTCCACACCCTGATGGCTCGTGGGGGTCAGGCGTCACTGCATCCCAAACCACTGCTCCTGATCGGCCCACTGGGCCGCCTCGCTGTCGCTGCCCTCCAGATCCCCGTCCTCTCCACTGCCTTCCATGTCGTCTCCATCCAGCTCCACCGTGGCGTCGGTGGGGCTTTCCTCCTTCTCCATCTTCTGCATGCCTTCTAAAGACTTCTGGTCGTTGGGGTCCAGGCTTGGAGATGGAGGAGGGAGGGAGAAAAGTAATTGTCAGAATTCCAACAGCTTTAAAGAAGCCAGACTTAAGACAATTTAAAGTATCACTGCTAATTAATGACACTCAAAGAAAATAAACTGATGCTTTGCAGCTGGTGCACCAGGCTGTATTACATCCCAGTCTCATCCATGTTACTACCAGAAACATTCAGTATATTAATTAACGAAAGGCGGTAGTGTTGTCCAATTTAAGCAAGGATAATGAAGTGTCATCCCATTCAGATATGAAGATACTTGTGTGAGAAGTGATGATCGTCAGCAGACGACTATTTTTAAAGACTTTGAAAGAATAAAACGGAAAATTGCCATCATTGGTCACCTCAGTGCAATGCTGTACTGATCCATTGCCTCTTGGTAATCATTGACCGCCACCAGGAAATCTCCCAGCATCCTGTGCAGGACGCAATCACTCTGATTGGCAAGGGCGTTGCGGAGAAGAGTGATCCCTTCCTCGTATTTCTGCTCACGGCCTGGATGGAAAGGACAGCGTGTGTCAGCGGAGTGGCAGACAAAATACTCAGCTGGTGGTGGATGACCGGAAGCGCGTACTCAGCAGCTCGGCTTTCTTGACCACGGCCTTGGTGTAATCTGGCCTCTGAGCCAGAGCCTTGTCCAGCAGCGTCTTGGCCTTCTCCTGTGTCACCGGGTCCTCCAGGCACACGGTGGCTAGGATGGTCAACGTCTGCGCGTTGGCACCCAGAGTCTTGTAAATGTTGTTGGCCATTCCCATGGCTTCTCGGATCCCGTTGGACGCCAGGTAGCAGTCAATCAGACCTGCGGGGCAGGTGGATGTTAATTGCGAGATTTTCACAATATGTGGTAGCCGGGAATTCCTGTGATCGGTGGGGACTTGCCTTCGTAGCAATCGAGTCGGCAGGGGGCCAAGCGCATGGCCTCCCTGAAGTGGATGATGGCTTCCTGGACACGGCCCATGTTTCTCAGCGCTGCGCCTTTCAGGAGGAGGGCCTGCACACTGTTGCTGTTCAGCTGGATGGCCTTGGCTCCCAGGTAGAGCGCTCTGGAGTAGCGCTTGCTGTAAAAACTGTGGCAGCTGAAGCGCAGACAAAAGTGTCAGACAATTACAAGAACCCACGTCCCTTAAAGTAGTGTCTTTACACAGGAAGACTGGCCTTGTAGCACAGCGCTTCTTTGCATTCTTCAGTCATTATCAGGGTTAATCAATGTTTCGACTGCTTGTGTGTCACGACCAAACAGAAAGGTGCTTAATGTTTTGCAACATATTTTTTACATCACTGTTTTCATTCTTATCATAGCTACCACCATCATGGACTCACCCAGATATCACCCAGGGCTCGGCGTGCTGGTCTGAGATATTAAACAGTCGTCCCCCCAGGACCTCAACATCTTCCAGGTGACCTTCACGAGCCATTAGGTAGCCGTACACATCCATTCCTGCGAACGGCATCACAGTCAGCAGACAGCCGACCTGTTTAACACCAGCCCAAAAACATCCTTCCTGATAACTAGCTTGTAAAAGTGTATCAAACTCCAGCAAGAAGTGAGAGCCTGTTTGGGCCTGAGACTGACAACCAATGATCTTTGTACAACCCCCAAACACACATCACTCATTCTGTTTGTGGTTGTCGTCAAATGGTACGCCCACAAGAGAATAATGTCCCCTTCTTCCAGAAATTTTTCCATTCATTCCCAATTGTTTCTGAGAGCAACTCAATAATTGGGGATGGAGCCTTTGAACGAACACCCAACTCACAGCTGTTTGTGTCTATGTTTTCACCAGCCAAGAAAATGCATCTCCACCAGCCTCAGAGCTCCTCTCTGTTGGTGCCTGCTGCTATGGCAGCCAAGTAGAATACTCAAGATGAAGGCGATACAAGCAGCTTACCTTTGATCAGATACGGGTCCAGCATCTGGGCTTGTTCAAATTTGAGGATGGCGTTCTTGGTGTCACCCGCCCGGAAGTAGACGTCAGCCAGGCTGACCAGGAGGTCCACGTTGTCCCGCAGCAGAGACTTCTTCTCCAGAGAGCTGTGGTGAGACGAGAAGGCAACATTTACTGGGGAAAAAGGCCGAGCTGTATCCAGCTGGGTCCTCATGCTGAGGGAGTCGCAGTTAATAATATGTACTTTATTTGTCCCTCGTGGGGAAATTCGTTCTTTGCATTTAACCCATCATGGATGAACCATGAGCAGTTGGCATGCCGTCTACCAGCGCCAGGGGAGCAGTTAGGGGTTCAGTGTCTTGCTCAACAACACTTCGACATACTAGGAGATGCGGGGAATCAAACCGGAAGGTCTGGTTCCAAAGACGATTGCTCTACCCCTTGCGCCCACTCTAAAGTTCATCAAACTCTAAAACTGGATGAGCTATTCCGGTCTCCATTGGCTATCTGTGCCAGAATTATTCATTGGAAAAGCTGTGAGAAAACAATTAGCTAAACATTCTGTGGGATCGATACATTTCAAGATTTAAAACACTAGTTATCGCCTTTGTTTACCTATTTTGCCAGCAACTGTTTGATTGACATGATTCTTTCAGTTTCCTCTTCCTCATTCTACCAAATAAATCCCAAGGCAAAAATAATAAATCAAACACTTTAATAATTTCAGTGAGGAAAGTGAAAATTAAGAATCAGCGACAGGATGGTCAAGTAAAACAAAAACTCAGTTTTCTTGGGGTTGAATTGTTATTGGTGTTATTTTTTGTCCCACAAATTCTTGTCAAAATTCCTGAACCCAGATGCATCATGATTTTAGCAAGAATATGAATAAATACAAATAGAAATCGTAATATTCTTGTATTTATCCCAATTCTCCCTGTGACTTTTCCAGGAGTCCTTGTCTTGTGTATCTGACACTTATTTTGGGGCTTCTTTGTTAGAGTTGGCTGCTCTGCAAGGCTGTGTGTAAACGGGCATTTACATTGGCAGCCCGGACGTCAAGTTATTACGCGTTTAACACTCATCTCACCAAATTGTGTTGATGGCTCTCTGGTTGTCGCCTCCATGTATGCAGGCGTAGGCTTTTATCCAAACAGAGAGCCAGTCAATGTTGGGGATACTCTGGATGACGTCCATGGTCATGGAAGCCACTTCGGCACCTTTGACTGACAGGGAGAGGAGGCCTGAGGGAAGAGTGAAGTGCTGTGTTTTATAAACGGCTCTGTCATGTCCTAGAAATCAAAGTCTAAGTAAAAAGAGACGATGACAAGACTCGGGGAGCTCAAGCGGGCCACGACATGGCACTTTTTCTTACCGATGATTGCATCCATGGCGAGGGGACACTGTCTGAGGACTTCTTTATAGCTGGTCACCGCTGAGCGTTCCTGACCAGCTTTCCTGTACAGGTTTGCTAACATCATGTTGATCTGAAAGGGAGGGAGAACACAAAGGGCTCTTCTTCTTTTCCTTTCGGCTTGTCCCTCAAGGGGGTCGCCACAGTGAATCAACCTTCTCCAACTAACCCTATTCTCTGTATCCTCCTCTCTCACACCAACTTCTTATCCTCTCTCAATACCTCCATAAATCTTCTCTTTGGTCTTCCTCTAGACCTGCCTGGCATCTCCAATTCCAGCATCCATCTATGAATATATTCACGATCCCTCCTCTGTACATGACCCAACCATATCAGCCTGGCTTCTCTGGCCTTCTCTCCAAAACAACGTGTGCGGAGGGAGTACACAAGGGCCGCTTGTTAATACTGCCGTGGCAGGGGATAAGATTAGTAGATTAATTAATAGATTCAACACTGCAGCTCCTGTTAATCCCCAAATTGGCCTGCCTGCATCCAGCCTGCCTCCCCCCTACTCCCTCTTGACTGATCTTCATCCTCCAGTGACTGCTCATTGTCCAGAGCCCCCAGTCCTATCACCTTCAATGAGAACCAGGGTGGGTAGACAGCTGAGGGAACTCCACTCAGGCAGGCTTCAGGACCTCTGTGACCCAGCTCGCTGGTATCCTTGGAGATATTTTCAGGATGAGCCTTAGTTTACAGAGGGTTTCCTTGCTGTGGAAGATGTCTTGTATCTTCCTAAGATGACACATCCTAGTGTCTCCCAGGACTTCAGTCCAGTGGCGCTGACGTCCCAAGGCAATGAAGACACTCGGGAGGCTCATCCTGAATCAGCTCCAGCCCATGGGGAGACCAAATCTGCGCCCCCTCAAATTTGCAAATCACATGGGCACGGATGACAATCCCATCTATGCCCATCTGGGCACCATGAGTCCTGTTTAACGACTTCTCTAGTGCATCCAACACAATGAAGCCATGTCTTATTGGTGCTCAGTTGTGATCAATGCATGTAGATGCCTCCCTTGTGTCCTGGATTGTGGACTAGCTCACTGGCTGACCTCAGTGTGAACATCTCCAAAAGTGTGTCAGACAGGTAGGTCTATAAGAGAGGCACCTCAAGAGACGATCCTCTCCCCCCTGGTCTTCACCCTCTCCACCTCTGGTTTCAGTCGCAGCACTGAGTCTTGCCACCAATCAGAAATTTTCTGATGACTCAGCTGTGGTTGGATGCATGTGAGGGGATGATGAGTCGGAATACAGGGCTGTTGTGGACTTCTTTGTCTCTTGATGTGAGCAGGACCATGTGCAGCTTTACATATCTGAGATAAAGGTGTTGATTGTGGATTTTAGAAGGTCCAAATCACCTGCTATCCTGGTTTCCATCCATGGGGTTGATGTGGACATTGTGGAGGACTACAAATACCTGTGTGTGGCAGAAAACTAACACTGCACAACACTCTAAACACACTATCCCCACTGTAAAATACAGTGATGGCGACATCATGCTCTGGGGATGCTTCTCTTTAGCAGGGACAGGAAGGATGGTCAAGAGTTGAATGGAGCCAAATACAATGCCATCTAGGAGGAAAACCTGTTGGGAGTCTGCAAAAGACTTGCGATTAGGACAGGGGTTCACCTTCAAGCAGGGAAAGATCCTAAATATTAAGCCAGGGCTACAATAGGATAGTTGAAAACAAAACATATTCATGTATTCGAACGGCCCAGTCAAAGTCCAGATCGAAATCCAATAGACAATTTGTTGCAACATCAGAAAAACGTTCGCAAATGCTCTCTATCTAATCTGACTGAGCTTGAGCTGCTTTGCAAAGAAGAATGGGCAATAATGTCAGTCTATAGATGTTCAAACCTGGTAAAGACAAACCCCAAAAGACTTGAAGCTGTAGTTGTGGCAAAAAGGTGGTTCCACAGAGTATTGACTCAGAGGGGCTGAATACTTTGGCACGCTGCACTTTTCAATTTTTAATTTGTGTAAAAAAAGGAAAATAAATAAAATCATGTATGATGTTCTTTCTCCTTCACAATTGTGTACCACTTGGTGTTGGTCTTACACAAAAAAATTCCAATAAAATGTATTCATGTTTGTGGTTGTAATGTGACAAAATCTGAAAAAGTTCAAGGGTTACGAATACTTTTGCAAGCCACTGTGGAAACAAATAACCCTTCACTCTCTCATTCACACATAGGGCAATTTTCCCAATTTTTGCCAAATTAACTGCATGTTTTTATACTGTGAGGGGAAAAAGCAGAACCCAGAGGAAACCCATGCCATTTCAAATGACCTGAAACAAAGCACTGGGCCCTGTGCAGCACATTGGAAGGAAGGTTTTGAGCTCTCTCTCCTAGACAAATGTACAAACACATAAAGAATGTGCTGAGAAGATTACTTACATGCACTGTAGCACAAACAGATAAAGAAGAAACTCACCTTAGGGGTTCTCTGTCTGGATGGAATCCCATCCAGCACAGCGATGGCATCTTTATCCAGCTTTAAGATCGTGTAACATTCAGCGATCTTATACTTCACCTCAATCTCTGAAGGTAAACTCTGGAAGACAAGATTAAGGATGAGACTGAACACACACTGTGTGATCCCTATGAGCCGACAGAGAAATTAATTTGAAACAGAAAAGCAATCAAAAAAATATAAAGTCATTACAATAAGAGAAATGACAAAACAGTGTACCAGAGTATTTACAAGGAAAAAAGTTATATACGCTACGTTGAGTCTCAATTTCAAGTTCAACTTCAAGCAGAGAATATTGTCTACCATACCTGTGCCTGTAGGTTAGCGGCAGCTCCGCCAGTTGAGGTACGAACTTTTGACGTCTTGCTGAGCACCTTCTTCTGCTGCAGTGCCATACTGTATTTACAAGCAGCATTACGGTATTCTTTGTCGTGGAAGATGGCATCGGCATGGTAAACCAGCAGCTGGTACTTCTGTGCAGGTGAAAACAGCTCTCTGGCGTCAAGGAGGAACAAATGTTTAATATATCAGGGTAAAATTTCACTCAACATAGTTCTTTAAAAAACATAGTACACACAACAAACTGCTTTGTAAACATGATACAAAGTATTATGTAACCACAAAGAATAATTAAATCAGGGCAGTATACCGACAAACGTTAAATATAGGTTGTGAACCCACACTGTGAATGTTTTTGTCGTTACCATTGTGTGTTTTCTTCAAATTAAGATTCCTTTCTTTTTTTTTTATTTCCCCCAACCATTCTGAGAAATATTGAAAAGGGAAAACTAACGTGAAAGGTCTGCAGAAAAGTATCCTTTAGTGGCAACATATGATTTAAATGTACTGCACTAAATATGCTGACCACTGAATTGTTCGATAACAACACACCTATCAAATATGTGGTTGATTGCTTTTCAAATGATTATTGGACACATTGCGAATGGCATTCTTAAACAATACCCACTTGTCCATCGTAATGCCACAAACGTTACGGCACACGTCAGGGAACATAAACATTTAGCTATCTGAAATCTACATGATCGAAGTCAAAGCAAATGCTAGAATAGAGAGAAGCCGCAGTCGGTGTGTAACTAGGTACAACTTAATATCCAGTTAGTTTAGCAGTTTACTCTTTTCGTTGAGGACTGACAAGCTATTTTTGTAGGGTTATCCGAGAGTACCCTTCAGGAAATAGACGGACCCTGTGCTAACATCACTTACGGGTTGTTGTTACTCTTTGTCAGCAGCAAACTGCTCAATATCCGGACGTTGGAGTGAAGGCCAGCGGCGGCCATGTCCCGCACATGATCCACTACATTCATTGTGGTGAAGTTAAAGCCGGGCTCTCGGTTGCCGTCTGAAGGGAAAACTTCGCGCTTCTCGACAGCTAACGGTGGCTACAGTGCTTGTAATCTATTAAATATGGCGCCGAACACGCTCCCTTCCGCATAGTGATGCGTTTAAGTCCCCTTCAAACGCTCTTACTTTTCAGCACTGTTTACATTCACGACGTTTTAAAAATCAGCAACGTTGCATTGTAATTCTGTAATTCTGCACTGTAGTTTCATTCTTCTTTTGAATTTTTGGGGGATAATGGATTAAAACGCAAAGTATGAGGAAATATACTCTAGTATTTACGGCGTCAAACTGGAACTCCATGAATCTTACGTATTAAGAGAAGTTGCATGACATGCTTTGTCAGCCGGACTGAAAACGCAACATTTGTTGTTCATATGTATTGTTTTATTCTTTGGTGCAGTTTGGGTTTCGCAAAAATCTCCAGGAGAATTCGAATTAAATCACCTTGAGATATTTTATTATTTCAAACCAATTTCTTTAAAAAGTCATTTTTTTCTTTTGTGTTTTTTTTTTTTTTCTAAAAAAGGTATTACTTTTCATTTCACATTTTGCATGTAATTAGCACTGACTTAACATTGTCTCTCAAACAATTGTAGTAATGGAGAGTGAGGTGATCCAAATCCATGCCGAGGGGCACCAGCCACAACACGCTCTTGCTGAACTTCCAGGGGGTCAAAAGAGGTCACCTTGTTGTGTTATTAGTTCAGGTGGAGGTTAAAATGATAAAATGAGGATGAAGAACACTGACAGGGAAGTACTAAAGAAAAAGATGTTAACCACAGTGGTGGTCCTGAGTGAGGCTCCCCCCACCCCCACCCCCCATAGTTTATATTCATTCCAACCATCAGAAAGTATTTTGGGTGAAATGTTCAAAGATTGAATTGATAATCACATGATCACATTTTCTTTTACTCTATAAGAAAAGAGTGTTTTTCATTGAATGTTTTAAAAGCCACATATCATCATACTCATTTCTTTAAATGAAGCGCCAGTGTCCACTTGCACTCAGGGATAAACTGATTATATTCGGATGGCCAAATGTTGAGTAAACATGGCCTCATTCCTTTCCATTCTCATGAACGCAACATCTCAAGAGTGTCTTGAGGGAATTCAATAACATCTTGCGTAAAAGATCATGATAAACCAAGGTTCACGGAGGGACAGCAAAAAACCCGAGCCAGTTCAACAATTTACACAGCTATGAGTTGAGTGTTAGATATCTAAATTGTGGATCCATCATATAATACTTCCTTGACCAAAAGGACACAAATGTTAACTTCAGACAGAAATGTTAGGGCACGCAATAAATTGCTATTATATATTTCTACTTTGTAATTTTTTAAATAAATTTTCATGAAGGTATGGGAAAAATGTAAAGTAAAATATTTATATAGCAATAAAGGATGCCTGTATATAGACAGAGCAGACACTGACCTCCAGCCCTTCGTGTGGACAGTTTGACTTTAAAAAGGCCCATGGGGACACATTCCCTTCCTTAACCATCTCTACGGTTTTCTCCCTCTTCCCTTTCTATTTCTCAACACCCCTTCTCTTTCTGTTAGTACTTTCTCTTTTCCTATTTCCCCATTTCATGCTTATTTATTCTCATTCACTTCTTTTCCTTTTCCATGCTATACCCTTCCTCCTGCATCTCCTTCGTCCCTGAGGCTACTTCCTTTGGGATCGAGTCCATCTCCCGCGACTCAGCTGACTAAAGGGGTTTTATCTAAGACAGCATTTCAGAATTATTTTCACACATCTTAGACATAAATCCCTCTCTTCAGAGGAGGCAGCTGAAATTGATGTTAAGAGCACTTTAGGATCTCTACAGGGATGCTCCCAAGGATTCTGGGGTGTTTGCCAGGAGCCTTGACTGACAGGCCAAGCTGGTGTGAAAGTCAGATTTTGCCAACAAGGTGCTGCGATGTGTCCAATGAGGCTTGGCTAATGGAGATAGATGCATGTCTTCTTTCCCCCTGCTACCAGAGACAACCAGTTCTGGCTAAATGAGGGCAAATGCGTTCATCTTCTGCAGCTTTATTGTGGGAGCATTTGACAAGTGGATGCCTGGTGACCTGTTGAAATCCTGCCGGGGTTCCCAGATCTGCAGCGGCACAGATAAAAGAGTACACTATGAGCTGGTTAGTGGATTATAGTGTTACTTTCTGAAAACCTTGGACTAGTTATTATCTTTTTTTTCTTCTATCAGTGGATCTTTCCTCTAACCTGCACCCATTCCCTGTGTTCTCTACTCACAGTGTTTTTATGTCCCAGACTGAGGCTGCCAGTGACAGAATAGCGGAGCCAGGAACGGTGTTTGCGTGTTTGCCATATAAAGCTGTGTCATATCTTCCTTCCAGCAGGGAGCGACAGTATCCAGCTAACAGGACACACCATCCTGTCTCCAGCTGCACAGTGCAGTCACAACAAATTCCAGTTTCATTTAACTTGCCATTCTTCTTGTAACAAAAAACATAAAAGTCACAAGTGTTCGTCAACTTAAAGAAGGGTCAAAGTCATTTCACCACTTTGTTTAAAGAAAGAACAGGTGACATTGAGCAGAAAGATGTTTAAAATTTCACATTTTTGAAACCTGAATGCTAGAATTTTGTAAAATGTTCAGCAGTGTTTTGTCTCTCACAATAATCTTCTGTGGTTGTGTGCATGTGCGTGTGTGCGTCTGTTTTTATGCTGTTTGACATCCTTAGACTTGAAAAACCACCAACACCAAGCTGTAATTCTCCCCAGTACATATTGTGAGTACTGAACTGATTACACTGAAAAGTGTACTGAATAATACTGAACTGTCCTATTGTCAGTACTCAACTGATAACACTTTTACTGATACATAAAGGTGAAGCTGACATTGATTACAAACTAAGCATTTGGCATCGACATGGTAACCTCGCAGCTACTGTAAGGTTTAACAGGGGTTTCCATCAACAGACATTACATTAAGTTTCTCACTCATTACTTATAACTTTCAAAGTGACCAAAATGCAGTTCTAAGTACTATAATCTATAAAATCCAGCCTTCAATGTATATCTCAAAAGGGTCCTAGTTTACACTGAATGATTACACTGGATCGCAGTGCTCCTGCTGCTCTCATTTATAACATTTCATTCTTACTACCAGAACACATGCTTGTTTTTGGAAGACTGGACCTATTATCAATAAACCAGAAACCTCTGTTTGTGTGTTTATGTAGCATGGAGAGGGCTGCAGCTGTGGAGTCACACGCAGGAAATGTATTGTCTGTGATATATCAGGCATACAACCTCCTCTGGGTGAGCTGTTGTATATGTAATACTGTTGCATATATAATACCTATATTCTGTTTCTCCTGCCGCCCAAGCTGTGAAATCCCCTTTCACAGTCCCTGGGACTTCCCGCAGCAGCCTCCCCCGAGAACCATCTTTTTTTATGATGTCACAGCTGTCTTCCTGCAACCACCTCCATCACCTACTTTTCATGATAGCACCGCATCCCCGCTCAGCCCCCACATGGGCTTTCCCTTGGGAACTATCTTTTTTGTGAAAATTCTTTTTCCCTATTCAGTGAGTTCCTTTACGGGGGAAATTATCCACCACAAATGCAACCAACCGCAGACATGGAAAGGGCGAAGGTCCCATGCTTCCTCTCATGTTGCAGTTCTGCCCACTCACATCTCTGACTGCCCCCTCACATCTTGACTGGTTATCCATCACAATGCATTGATGCCCATTTTTGAATTCATCCCCATGGAAAATTTGCAGTTAGCATCTTGCCAAAGTAAAAACAAAGGCTAAAATTGCAAGATATGCAATAATAAGTATGAAATATTCCATGTGACATTCATTCTACATTTATTCATGCTTCAAATTACAAGTCAAAATTTGTGTTTTTTTCAAACCTGTTTTTTGTTACTGTACTTCTGTGTTTAATATGGACTTAATTACATTGAAATCATAACTCAAAATGAATGCCCATTGTTCTTTTGACATTTTCAAATGGCACTTTAACATTTCAAGCAAGGTCCGGGAATTTCCCTGATGGTCAGGTTTTATTCCGTAATCTCTGTCACTTCTCCTTTGAAAATCACTGACATGTAGTTAACAGAAAATAATCAAAATCTTGCCCAGCACACATCTATTTCTCTCTCTGTGTGGTCCATGAACTTATCATCTATAGTGTTTTGTTTTTTCAGTGTGGAAATGCAACTGATGAACCAAGAGCTTCTTTGGCCTCCATTGTTGAGGAATTTGGATGTTGCCTCATCACTCACTCTTTCATTTTTTTTCTATTTTTGTTAATGTGCTAATTTCTCAAGTTTATTTCTTACTAATTTACCCAGATCTTTTTTTGAAACCTTTTGAATGAAAGAACATTTGCGCGTGCTTTGGGATATTGAGGTCAGTGAACACAACTCAGGCCATTAAAGTCACCACAATAACACCAAGCCTCATACCAGACAGCAATCTGTGCCTGGATACAATCAGAATACATTATATTATCCTGAATAATCCAAGATATGTTTTCAATGACTATATTTCACTAGAGTAATTCTAAATTCTCGCTAATGCTTTAAAAGTGGTGTCTTTGAGATTAGTTGCTTGCCAACCTTGGGCTGATGCGCTTAAGCATTTATCGACACAGTAATATGTGCAAAATGTATCTGCAATTTATCGATTTGACAAGCATTTCTTTTATTCTTGCAGGTTGTCTTTCCTAATGATGCAAAATTCTAAGTCTGGAACCCAAATTACATTTTTCACATTTTAGATTCATGAGGCATCAAATTTTTCATTATTTTTGTAAGATACTTAAACGTTCATTTCATGTCGCCTGCATATGGAATTTTTTCCAGCATTTTTCCCCTTCCCATTGTCAGCAGTAGCATTTCAAATATACCATTCAACATCGGTAAGGATTTTTAGACACAATACCTGCAGCTTGTGAGCTGCACTTTTTGTTTTGGCTTCTCTAAGTGAAGAGCCAAATGCCAGGCTTTTGCAGATGCAGAATGCCCCAGATTTTTAACTCTGTGATTTGATTCTTTGAGTCAACAAGCAGACCTGCAGGGTCAGCTGTTAAAGCTCCAGACTTGGGCTCTTTCAGCAATGAGCAGTAATACACAAATTTCAGCAATAATACACAGCTTATACTAAAATATTCATAAATATATGTAGAAGGGATTCTTGCGACTCCACCATCTACAGATGTCCCCTTCTTTTTATAAACTGCATATAACTCTAAAAGTTCGCTTTTGTTTACTCATTTACACAACATCAGTTATGCACGTACATGTCTCTACGCTAAAGCTCGTGGTAAGTTTTTTAACGCTGGATGAATACAACAAGTGTAAAAGCTGGTTTATCAGGTAGTTTGGTTTGATTTAGATGTTAGACTTTGTTATTTCCTGACTCTATTCAATGCAAAAACAGAAAAGAAAAGAGTTTAAGACCATATATGATTCAATCATGCAAGAGAGTAAACACATATGGCGTCAAACTTCTCTACTGACAAATGAGACTAGAAGTCAACTACTGATGGGATCAACTTTGTTGAACTGATGAATATCTTAAAAGGTGTTTCTACGACCGAAATGATATCCCCATTACTGTGTTTGTTTTATATCAGATCCATTAATACACATACGCACACACACTGAGCAGATTCCAGCTGAGAGGCCAAGACCCAGTTCACACACGCTGAAGAATTTCCATCAGCGGCTGTTCCTCAGAGAATTTTGGAGCGTTTAACCAGCAAGATGTTGTGTTTTATTTTCAAATATGTAAACATATATATATATATATATATATATATATATATATATATATAAGGGGTAAAAGAGTGATCTTTGTTTCCTTTGCCCGACTCGTATCGGGCAAAGGGAATTGAGCTGATGTGAATCTGGAGTTGGTAAAATTTCGTTGGTTGCCTGTGAGAAAGTAAAAGTTTGGAATGGTTTTCTGACGCAGCGGTTTCTGGTTTCTGTTTGTAGCTGCAGAACTCAGCTGCCATGGTTTGGGTCCCTCTCCAGTGAATGGTGGAAGAATGCTGGGGTGAAAAAAGGGGGGGGGGGTTGTTACACAACAAATTGGGCCCAGCTGGTCAGCTGTTGCCAGCAGTGCACACATCTGCTCTCAAACATAGATCAGGACAACTCATGACAACTTAAAATATTTTATTGTATTCATTATAAATTAAATCATTATTATTCTTCGATATATATGTTTATTATATTGAAATAATTGTTATCATGCTATTATAACAACTTAGTCCTTTCATTTTCCCTGGTTGGCTTTTTTTTACCCGCCAGGCAAGCCTGTGCTTGACACTAAACAAGTCCCAACGGGCCCGTCCCTACGGTTGCTCCAACACTAAGCCCAGGCCCAATCCGACAGTGTGACGGTGCTGTTTTGAAAATAAGCACCGACTGGAATGTTGAGGTTTTGTTGCGTGACAAAATCCCGAGTGGTTTTTGGAATGACAGACTCTTAGACAAGCACATAAACAAAGAAAACATTAAGGTGCTTTGTGACTGATAGACTGGTTGTAGACAACCAAACAGTTATGTGGAGCGATGGCGCTGACGGGGCTCAATATTGCCCTTGTGTCTGTGTCACATTTCCCACAAATAAAGACTTTTGTTGTGTGAGGCCAGCGAGTCTGGTCTGACAAAGCTTCATGTGCTGCCTCGGCTACGATCACACTCATCAATTCCAGGCTACTCACGCTGGACATGTGGGTGTTTTCATGACGTGTTAGTAATAACCAAAGCCACACTATATAACATTGTAATACACCAAATATCTCAAATAACAAGAGAGTTTCAAGTCTCTATGACCAAGTCTGAACTTGTGGGTCTTCTGGTCCTGAATTAGTCACAAAGTGTTCCTCTTAAATGCAATGATACAGCAACCCTTCATAGATCATCGTGGAATGTCATGACAAAAAGATATTTGTTTAATCAAGTGGAGGATGCAGAAATGAAAGTGGAAGTGATTTTGACTCCTTTTTAGAGAAGTTTTCAGGGCAGTGCCTGACTACACGGCTCATTGTTATTAAAAAATGAAACTTCGGTTGTAATTCTTTGGGACTTCCCAAAATGAGTTATCAGATTTGTGAACAGCGTCTCCACAACTTTGATTAGCTTTCTTATGCTGCCAGCGCCATAGCCAAGTGGCCGTGGGTTCATGTAGTTGATCAGTTCCTCTAAATTGTCCGTTTTCTATCAATCACGGACTACCTAATGGAAACACTTATACTCATCTGCTACAGCATCCTTCAGTCCCCTGAAGAGACAAAGCCAAATATCTGCATGCTTTGGATAAAGACCAATCCCATGCATTAAAAAAAATTGTATAATCGTTCCTGCCGAGCAGCGGCAGTGATCCATCATCTGATCGGCATTATTTTCCTCACCGGGCTCAGTCCTTTGCTTCGCTGTGCTTCAAATCCTGTGGGGAGATCAAGTTGAACCTGAAGAATACTTGAAACAAGCCGTAAAGTTCAAACCTGATCAACCGGAAATGACTTGAGGAACCGAGGAGTACATTTTCACCTCTTTTCCTGAATCAAGTTAGAAGCTGATTTCCTTTTGAAAGGGGCAATGAACCTTTTGGGGTTCAAAAGTGTATAAATGACCCATATTATCTTTTAGACTTCAGTTAGCTCTTTTTGGATCCTGTCTTTACTTTTGAAATCTTTATGAGTCTTGCATTGTTCCTTTTTTTAACCTTTATTTCATATTCTGCATGTCTTTGGTATAAGCATATACCTCTGCCTACTGCATTTTGAGCTTTTATGGAGAATTAAATGAACACGTGACAAAAGTGAAACGTGAGTTTTGTAAATTATGGTCTCATGTTCAAAATAAAAATCAAAAGACATTCAAATTGAATCGGATTAATCCGGTAACGACTACAGGTCAGTGTGTGTAATATCTTCATTGCAGCAGTGCTGAATTCGCATTCAAAACATGGGTTCAGCAGAGTGTTTTGCTGTCACGATGTTCCATAGACAGAAGCCGATGGGGCTCCTTGTGAAGCTTTTGTGTCTTCGGTGTGTTTGGTTTGGCCTTTAACTCCTGCCGAATGAATGAAATAATTTCGATTGCCTCTTTTAGTGAGGCAGTGGAGTTATGGTGAGGTTCGCGACCTTGTTAACAGCTGTTTTTCAGCTGTTTTAATAACCAGCGCAAAATCCAGTCTCTCCCAAATGTCTAAATGTGAAACACCAAGTCT
This sequence comes from Fistularia tabacaria, assembly GCA_901007705.1. Classification (NCBI taxonomy): domain Eukaryota; kingdom Metazoa; phylum Chordata; class Actinopteri; order Syngnathiformes; family Fistulariidae; genus Fistularia; species Fistularia tabacaria. The sequence goes on along the minus strand of CAAKHD010001234.1, from coordinate 42,857 downwards.
TTTGACATTTTGCCCTGGACAGTGCAAGAAGAATTCAACAACTGAATCGGGACAAACAAAAATGGCCTTAAAGCACAAAGACCGTTCAAGCTTGAGTCCGCTGTCGGGTATGGCAGGGACACTGCGAGTCCCTATGTGGATATTAAATGAAAATTACACATATTTCTCACAAGGATGGACCAGACCAACAGTCACCTTTTTCTTGCACGGCCAATAAGTGGGGGAACACCCATCAGGGGCCACACAGCACACAATGCTCTGCGAGAAGTCTGCAAATGTGTCCTGGACGGGAGGTGCAGCTGAATGGTTGACAAGTAAAAAAAGAAAAGAATAAATACTGTGTGATGCTGAATTTAAGTCCTAATGCTCTCCCTGCGTTCCGACGGTGAAGGTGAAAACATGATGCAGTTTCTTTTCCTGCTGCATGAAGGAGATAAGGACATGCCACTTGAGTCAGCACTGCATTCAAGTGCCCCTGGTTATCTCAACAAACACCTATGCATCTGCTTCCCCCCTCTTAGCATAACTAATCTGATGAGGATATCATTGAACTTCATGACTAAAATATAATGCAAATGTACGGCAATAAATGCCACAAACAACATCATCCATGATTAACTCTTGAAACCATTTAATCCAACTTTTCGTCTTAATTCCCAGGTTCTTCCTTTTTACAGTGTTTCTCTCTTTTTTCTTAAAATCTAATTTGGAATAAGTGAAGTAAGAAGGGGCCTTTTCCATTTTTCATGTCGTCCAGCGACACCTACTCTTGAGTCATCTCTGCGGTGCATCGAACCTCCAGGGCTAATTGATGGTTGAGAGATGAAATCAGTACATCTGCCCACCAAAACCAACAACTCACAGCCCCCGTAACCTCAAGACAGTAAAGGCACCACACCTATTTAACTCCTGATGTCACTTGTGACTGATTGTTTAGGAAATTCTGGCTATCTCTGCTATTTCCTTGCTTTTTTTTTTTGCTGAATGGACGTTCAAGGGAGCAGGAGGATGAAGTTTCAAGACCCATCACTCACATAGTTGTTGACAGAGAAGCTTGCAGCCTGCAGTCATGTGAAGAAGTCTTCTATCAGCTAAATATAGCAGACGCACAGCTGACCGCCGATGCTTCACTAAATGTTGTCTATGACGTCTCGTCTCCAGTATTCAGTGTCAGGACAACGTCGTGTCAGCGCAGAATTCAAACTGCTCTGGCCAAAGATTTCTCGAAAATAAATTAAATCCTCGACATGGACTTCAGTGATCCCCTCCCGCCCCCCCAACTTTATTGGGAAATTATATGCCGAGAATCAAAACCCTATTTTAATAAGATTGCTATTGACTTCAACAGCACCTCAGGGAAAGAGTTAAGATTTAAAGACAAAGAAATCAGTTCCTTTTCTCATTTTCTTACTATCAGTGCAAAAAAAAATTTTTCAGAGACATTATATTCATTGTAAAATGACGTCGGGATTTTGGACTTTGAGTGAACTTTTACTGACCCTTTTTTAAAAATATACTTTTACGCCGCTTTGTTGCATATGACATAGGGAAAAAAAATAGTTGAGTGTGAGCACAGACTTGAGTTGTTTGCCAACCCCAATCGGAGTCCATCTTTATTCAGGTGATGCATTATGATACACAGCTGGTACTATTTGTGTTTTTAAAGTACTCCATATTGACAAGATAAAGTACTTTGGGTTTTTCCGCAGTGATAAAAACGATACCTGCTTTTAATTTTTCAAAGTTCAAAGAGATCAAGCTGATTAAACTTGAACTCAGTCTGTTTTTCAGTTGGTTTGTTTTAGTGCCTGTGCTGTCGCTTATCAGAAAATCAATCCTAGCATGAAACCAATACAATTTTGAGCAATTCAGGTCAGGTGACCCCCCCCCCACACACACACACACACACACACAATAAGTCCACACTTTCCGCGAACACTTGAACGCTTCATCACCAAGGGCACAATCCGGTCGCAGTGCGGACTCGGACAGGTGGGCGAGGGGAGAGTTAAGAACGCGCGTCGAGTTCGCGGGGTGACGGGAAAGCACCGACACGCCGCTCGGGTTCCTACCGGACAGGTTTGAGGAGGCAGAGCTTCTCCGTGCTGTTTCCTGTTTCTAAAGTTGTCCAACTTTCGGTCGTCCTTTAAATGCGCTTGACCCGGTGACGGAGCCTATGCAAAGACAGCATCGCACGGGACGAAATGGTAAGATCTTATAACTCTCTTGCAGTTACTAATAACAACATAGTAATACATGTGCAATAGTTTATGGTTTCCGAGCAGGATAAAGATCGGTTATAACGTCATATTTCTCATAGGTACTTTCTGACTCTGCGTTTGGCTATGGAGTCTGTGAACGCAGCGCCCTCTGAGTTTGACATGAACAATGTTAATAGCAAAGATATTTGAAATACTTTCAGATATTTAAAAACGCTGGTTTAAGGCTAAAATACACTTTGGTTGACAAGAACCAGTCTAACTTAAACTAAAATCACAAGAAAAAGAGAGTGAAAAAATATAATATGTGATGTGTACATGCACGCACACGCACACGTCTCGCGCGCACACACAAACACACACTTATACGCATTTCTGTGTGACATGTAAAAATATGTATTTTTAAAGATTATTTCTATTGTTTATTTATAAAAGAATATGTAATACTTATAAAAAAGGCAAAACCATGCAAAAGTTATAGTTAATTACAAATTTGATACACAATGTGTCCAGCGGAGGGCTTAATAAATTGATTAATAAAATGTAAATGTGTATATTTAATAAGAGATGAGACATGCGAATTATAAAATGTCTCTGGCATTTCGTTCTGCTGTTACAGTCATATTACAGTTATATGAATTTATTCACACACACGTATGTGTATATTTGGTTGGTTATGTATGTATGTATGTATGTATGTATGTATGTATGTATGTATGTATGTATGTATGTATGTATGTATGTATGTATGTGTATATGTATATAAAAATATATTCATGTTTATATGAAACAGAATATATGAAACTGACAGTTTCTGAGAGTTTACGAGTTCAACAGGTAAACTGACAAAAGGAAGTTTTTTGACAAAAGTTTCATGTTTTGCTGTGATTTATTACAACACAATACTCTACATAATATCATGAAACAATTATAGAAGCATATACAACATCGAAAAACTACCAGGTAGCAATAGTGAAATATTCATTTGTCAATGAAATGAGGAAAGACAGAGGCATTTGTTTGCAGTTTTTTTATCGTGATATTCATGGATAATTTTTCAGCTATTTGAAACTCTGACAACAATTTACAAGTGGGAAGAGAATATTTGCCAAGAATACTGAGTGTTTATAGGCAATTAATGCCTATAGAATCACAGATTGACCTGCACTGTTTTCAAATTACACACAAAAACTCATGCATACACAACTCAAATTTACACAATTGTTGTTATTACCAAATCATTATGAGGTAACCAATCCACACATGTTTTCAAGGTTAGAAGGAAGTACCACTCTAAAAGGTTGTTGATGCGGGTGTGGTTTCCCTGGATATCCAGTCAGGTACACCAGTATAGGCAGGATGGAGGGAGTGATGGAAGGAAGGAAGGAAACAAAGAGGGAAACTGGAATGGGCAGTAGCCTGGTTCCTGTGTCGCTCTCTGAATTTTAAACACAGACTATTGTTCCACTTCTGCTGCCACTTAGCTGGTCAAAAAGGACACAAGTGGGCATCAGTTCATCAGTCCACCCATTCATCAGGTTTACTTGTCCCGGGTGCAGTATTTTGTTGTCAGAGGGAAATAAAGATGGGTCATGATATGAATCAAGATGGTGTTTAGCTTCAACCTTTAGTTCCCTGTAAAGTTCTTCAATGCTTGATACCTATAAAGTTCTCAAGGCAGATCCTAGGTCCTCTTACTGTTTAAAAGATCCAAATCAGATCGCTCACCAGCCTGAGCTCAGGGTCCTGGTGTTCTGTTAGTTTCCCGACCACGGTTCCATTTCTTCAAAACGGAGAAAACAGATGCACAAATGAAGTCATGACATAGAAAAACGGTCCTTCCGCGTTTCTGCCTTCACTAAGTGAAACACTTTCTCTTTAACCGGTTCGGGGTCATCTTTCTAGGCTTCGTTCTTCTATGCTTCTAGCACTGGCTGGTGCACAGGTGGTTGTCTTGCCTTGTTTATAGATTAAAAAAAAAAGAAAAAAAAACAACTTAAGATGTAATTGAAAAAAGAAATCTGTTGAGTGCACCATGGGAAATGTAGGCTTCGGTTTCTATAGGGAGCAACATTTATTGATGACAAAACAAGTCCTGCACATCACTCTTGTTAAGCAAGTGTACTTGTTCAACTTTAAGCAATTCACTCATCCACAGGTGCCTCTTGCTCTTCATCCGTCGCAATATTTATTCACACTCAAAACAGCATGTTCTCAATAACCTTAATAACAAACAACTTCCCGCGTGTCTGAAAATTTTTAAAAGACATATCATTTCCTGGCAGTGGTATTTTGCAAAAGTCCTACACATGATTGAACTGTATCAGCACGCATCTCGTCTTGGCCTGTAACCTGCGGTCACGTGTCGATCTGACAGGAGAATGGGAAGAGCCGTCTGCAGCAGGCCCAGGAGGAGGTGGAGGAGGTAACAGTCACCATGATGGTAAACCTGGAAAAGGCGAATGAGAGGAATGGCAAACTGAGTGACCTGGAGGTCAGGGCCGATGAGTTGCTAAACAAGGTAAGCTGGAGGTTGTCAAAGTGAAGACATATTATTTCCCAGCGTCTGTTCATACTGTTTTCACCCTGTCTCGGGGTCTACGTGTTGACTGGAAAACACTCTTTTTCCACCGGGAATAAAACTAGGAAATGTCATATTGATGTGTATAAATACACCTTAGGTGGAGCTGGAGAGGAAAACAAATGTACAATTTACATCCTGATTGCGTTTTATGGTGTCTATTTTTAGAAAGGTATTTCCTATTGTTTCCTAAGATGAATGAAGCGAGGTTGTCTCCCTGGGTATGGCAGAATGAGTCCAGGACATGCCATGAGGCGAGTGTTTGTCCGGGGGTCGACATGGGGGTCACCTCATTTCAACATTGCCCCACTGGCTCTTGTTACATCACACCGCTTTTCATGGAGAAGCAGAGAAACACATGACCGAGATTCTCATTTACAGAGAGTTTGGGGGGGAAAAAAGCATTAGAAGTTAATAAGCACGGCTGATCTAAAGCTCCACTTACTGGAGTTTTGGATCAATATGTATAGGGCAACTGGAAATTAACAATGAAATGCAGAATTGGGTTTCTAATAAGGACAAACCAACAGAGATCATCACCTGATCTGAAAGACACCCAAAAGTCCGATCCACATTTCATATCATTGTTTCCATGTCCACACTTGGTCTACTTTTATGTTAAGGGTTATTTTCTTTTAAAAGTGCACTAATGACATTTATGACGACATATCATGAGCTGTGGCTGCCCGCGCTGCCCTCCTTTTGAACTGGGTTGATAAAATTAAATAGCAAAACAAAGACGGGGATACGGGACCAGAACTAAAAAGAAAAAATGAATGACTTTGCACTTCACATATTTTGTATTGTGTTAACATCATGCTGTCCAGTTGTCATTTGCCTTCACGTCAGTGAAATATGTCATCGAAAACCGGCGCCAATTTCTTTATATTTATGAACATATTTGGCCATTACAGATCTGATTCTGATTCTTCTGATTTCAGAATAACACATCATACCACAGACATGGCAATTTGAATCAGTAAAATGAGAGAGATGCCGCAAAATGCCAAAAACATTGTTTTTCAGGGCAAAGGGTGGTCCCCTGGTGTGGATTACAATCTGGGGAAGTTTTGACTCCTTAATTGTGGATGAGATTGAACTTTTTTTTTCTCAAACCAATCAGTCAAATGTGTAGCTGGATGGATCATGTTATCATTTTTCAGCTCAATTTGTTCTGATTGTTTGAAGCTGGTCACAATAGTGTTTTGTTTCAGCTGCATCGAATGAGCGGCAACAACAATTCTAAACAAAGAAATGATGAAATTGAGAAGCATGCGGCACAGTGGTTGGCGATTCTGCCTTACAGCAAGAAGGTCCTTGGTTCAATTCCAACAGGGGGCCTTTCTGTGTAGAGTTGGCGTGCGCAAAAACATACAGTGGGGCAGTTGGAGACCCTAAATTGCCCGGATGTGTGACTGAGAAAGACAACGGTCGTATGTGTCTATATGTGGCCCTATGATCGTCCAGGAGGAACCCTGCCTCTCGCCCAATAACACCCAGAATAGGCTTCAGCCCCCTGACTACAGGACAAGAGGTATAGATAATGAATTAATATTTAGATGATCTTTTGTCTTTTCTATTTTGTCTGTCTAGAGTAAAGGCTTTGAAAAGACCACAAACCAAGTGAAAGAGACACAAAAACAGAAGATCCAGAAGAGGAAAAAGATTTTTATCGCCATCGGAGTGGTCGCAGGTGTCATTTTGGTTGGACTTATAATCCTTGCCTTTGTAGGATGGTGAAATCAAAGTAAAATACTCGGACTGGAGAACCTGAAATGGACAAAGAAGGGGAACAACTTCAGGGACAAGCAGTGGGACTTGTCTATTTTGGATAGAGATTTTTATATCATGTCTATCGGTTCAACAAATATGGTACCAGTTATGGCTCAGCTGCTTTTTCTTTTGCCTTTCTGCCTCTTTTGGAACATCATATCAGCATCCAGTCCAAATTGACAGGAATCAGCATCAACAATAAATGTATATATATTGTGATTCAAAATTTAAGTTGTAAAGATTGAAATACCAATTGATGTCTGTCTCATTCAAGTAGTCTTAAAAGTGCAAAATAGAGCTGTTTAGAGTACGTGTTTTATTTGTTTGACAGAAGTTTAATGTTCATTAGATATGTGTTATTCAACAAATGTCAATACTTTTACAAAACATTGTCTCGCCTTTTAATTGAATCATATTTGTCTTGGTGTGCTTGGAGAAGGGAGTTGATTACTCAGATATTGGTCTTTTTTTCTCATTTCATTGATGACCTGTTTTATGTAGCCTGCGTCTTTGACAAAAATCTGTTTTTAAAAATTATGAGCTTGGCCTGTAAAAAGAAATTAAAGCTCGGTGATTTAAGCAGTGGAGCGCTTCTTATTCCCTTTTTTTTTATCTCTTTCTTTATAGAGCATCTGAGACCACTCAATTTTCTCTGGGACCAATAACGTATTTGTGATTCTGATTCAGAAAAATTCGTGAAGAACTTCAGCATGAGTCACAGTGCTCCCTGGTGGCTGATGTATATGCTGGGATTGTTAAAAAAAAAAAAAAAAAAAAAAAAAAAAAAAAAAAAAAAAACAAATTATACTTATAAAACTTAAAAATTAATATTTTTAAAAAGATATCAAAAAGTA
>CAAKHD010001234.1:2016-35410 GCA_901007705.1 Fistularia tabacaria | reverse complement strand
CCCCGGGGGGCGGTTTCTTAAAGTGGGGTTTAAAAAAAAAAAAAAAAAAAAAAAAAAAAAGGAGCACAGACAAGTGTATCATAGCAGTGACATCCAGGCCTTCTATGGAGTTTTCAGCACTATTTGCATTTCACTTTCAGCGCTTGTTTTCGGCTATTTTTTAACTGTGAAATTAACGAAAAACTAAAACAGATGATGAACACAACTGCACTTCCTTTAAGTAACACGGAATGGGAATGTTTCGTCTAAAACGTCAATGTCCTAAATTTCCGAGTAGTAGCATCCTTTTACACTTTGTTAATATAGAAAGACCTTTTTTTAAGTAATGTCAATTTTAAAGAACATGGTGGTTTTAAAAAATGTAACTTCATGCAGGAACACTGATCCTGTCATTCCTGTGTTTACCTTAATAGCTACAAAATATCCCCATAGTTTGTGATAAATACAAATCACACTTCTCAATGTAAACTTGTTTAAAGTAGGCTAATGAATTCAGTGTTATCTCTTTTTGATTCTGTCACACAAGAATTCATTGTGAATATTCCCTTTTTGTATTGTTGTATTCAGCTGATTACTATAGCTCCTGAGAATTATATACAATGCATACCAACATAACATTGTGACAATTTTGCTGTTTTTTGAAATGTCAAAAGCTCACTGAAAAGTTACCAAAGGCTGAATTATTCTTTATGAAGATTTATTTATGTCATTTCTCAGCCAAAAAAATTCCATAAATAGATCCAGAAAAAAACAGAAATGACCTGTGAATTAGCAAGAAATCACATAAATATCAGACAAAAATGAACGAGGATATCGTCTCTTGCGAGAATATAGTACCTATATATCAGAATGAGTTTAAACTTAAAATTTTGCAAAACATTAGCAAGCAACGACGAGAAACATAAACGTTTTCTTCGGCGACGAATGATCCGGAAGTGATTTTAACAAGCCCTTCCTGCATCAAGACCGGCAACATGGCAGCGGACACGCAGGTTTGTGTGGCTGGATTTTAGAAACGTGCCATCAACTTAGAGGATGCATAATAAGAAGCGAAAAAACTTGATTCGCGATACATTGTATGCCGTTATAAAAGTTGTTGGTGTGTTGGTGCTCATTGACAAACCCTCGCGGGATTCATCTGTAGCTTGCTGGGAGGCTGCTAGCTTAGCGTTACGTAGCCTTATAGCCATGGTCTCCTCAAAGTAAGACCTGATGCAGCTGACGGCAACCACCTCACACTGAGAGGAGAGACTTAGCATGTATTCACTTAGTTAAAAGCAAATTAAACTATTGCTTTTGCAGGAATTCATTCCAAGTAAACTGGCAATCAAATTCGACAACTTCAACGAGAATGTAATGTAGGTCATATAGTCACTTCATAAATAAGGTACGCCACGGCCGCTCCATATTAACACTGTTGTGAAGTTTTAAATGTGCCGAACCACGGGCGTCGTAAATGCAGACAGAGACTATTTTATTTGTATTATTTCCCAATCACCAATTCATTTGCGATTTTTTTTTTATCGATGCCTTTGTTTCATATCAGTTTTGATTGGATTGTACCCTCAATCAGAAAACTGCAAGCATCGGTGTTTGAGGTGTAAAACACCATAGTCCAAAATTGTATTTCAAACTGTTTTCCCAGAAGGAGCCTGGTGGGTGCCAAGTATTTTTTTTTACTTCAATTCTTTGTTAGCTGAGTGTCGTGATCCCAATGTCGAATATCTAATGCAGATTTCCATTTAATACACTCATGACAGTTGAAGGTGATTCATGTTCGATTGAGTTCTGTTGAAAATGTACCAAAAATCCAACATCTTGCAGATGTTGATGACCAACTGAAATATAACATCCGTCTGCTGTCCTTTTGATGTTTGTGATACAATATTAACATATTATAATTAGCTCATTTAATACATTATGAAATGATTTAAAATACACTAATTAGTGCAGCTAGCATGGTCAGTACTTGTACTTAATATTGTGTTTTTATTGTTTTGGCTTCATTTTGTATTAATAAATAAAGGACATAAGTAGATTGATCAATTTTTTACCAAATATAATTGTAGGTGTTATAAGAACAGGTCAAGGTGAGCTCTGTAATTCACATATTTTCTTTATTTAGCCCTCCCACTGAAGCACAGTTGCCATTTTTACCTAAAGATTGAATTAAGAAATTGACTGGTAGGGTCAGTTTTGCAATTTATTTCGCTACCAGTGGGACAGATTTTATTGTAAAAGTGACTTGTTCTCTAGGTTTCAGATACACTGAAGAAATTTGCCTTAAAAGTGACAACAGCCAGCGTGAAAGAGCGGCAGGAGATTTTTGAGGAACTGAAACAATGTATAAAGGGTAAAGGTAAGTGATTTTGTGTTATTCACTTAACTACAACCTGCTGTTATTTATAAAACATGGTAATAGATTTTCAAATATCTCTTTTAGAGTTACCAGAGCCTGCTGTCAAAGGGCTATGCAAGCTCTTCTGTCTCACCCCTCACAGATATCGGTAGGTGTTTCTTGTATGCTGGGATTCCAAAAGAAAAATTCTCACTTGTTAGCTCTTTTTTTTATTGTATGTAAAATTAACGTCTGAGTCAATTTATGTTTTTCCCAGGGATGCTGCATCCCGCCGAGAGCCCCTCTCTGTCATTGGCCAGCTGGCTGACAGTCAGCCTGACATCCTGGTGACCAGCCTCCTGCACTGCCTTCTGAACAGTGGAATCATCACTAAAAATGGAGAGCCCAGGTAGGCCTCTAATCTTAATCTAGTATTTTTTAAATATTCATTCTTACTGTGGAAAAAGCAAGCAAAGAACTAAATGATATAGGATAAACTTGTCTGTCAGTGTCTTGGTTGAGGGTGAAAAAAGCAGACATAAAGAGTCCAGACATACACAGCTTATTCTTATAATTGTATTCACTGAATGGTAAAAGGTCTAACTAAAAACAAATGTTGTCAATGTTTTACAAGAGTGTGTATGTTAAGGAATCCATTGCTGTAGAATATAGCCTTGGTTATCTTGTCTCCCTCTGGTTTCAGTAAAAGCACAGGCTCTGCCGCATTTATTGGCTTGTCTTGGACCTGCCTTTTAGTCCCCGTTGTGTTTTCCACCCCGGAAAAAAGAGAAGGTCCCATCTGGAAGAAAATGGTCAGTCAATGTCTGTCACTGTTACTGGAAAGTATCTAGCTGATGCTCTGTCTTCATTATTATGTCTAACTTCTAATTAACAACTCTGAGCAACCCTTGGCTAAGGTCACAAATAATTTGATGGCTGTCCTCCTTTGGCAGGTGGACGTGCAGAGTCTTCTTGTGGCTGAGGTGTTTGGGGGAGCCAAGTTATCAGCTCAGAAATCTAGCCTCAAGAATCTCACTCACCTTTTTGAGAAAGTAAGCATGACATGCACAGACAGTAACCTCTGCACGATGACCTTGTGATGTAGAAAGGCATCCTATTCTTTTCCTTTTTGCTTTTCCCTTCAGGGGTTGCCAAAGCAAATCTGCATCCTCAGTCTAACCCTATTCTCTATATCCTCTTCTCTCACACCAACTAAGTTTATGTGTCCCCTTTCACTACGTTCATAAATCTTCTCTTTGGTCTCCATTGCTCTGGACTGTTGACCCCAAGTACTTAAAAATCCTTCACATTCTTTATCTCTGCTCCCTCTAGCCTTACTATCCCACTTGGGTCCCTGTCATTCACACACACATATTCTGACTTGCTGCAACTAACCTTCTTTCCTCTCCTTTCCGGAGCAAACCGCCAGCTCTTAAGATTTTCCTCCATCTGCTCCCTGCTCTCACTACAGATCACAATGTTATCTACAAACATCATGGTCCAAGGAGATTCCTGTCAAACATTATTTGTCAGCCTGTCTGTCGCCACTGCAAACAAGGAGGGGTTCAGAGCTGATCCCTGATGTAGTCCCGCCTCCACCTTCAACTACTCTGTCACACCTGCAGCATACCCTCACCACTGTCTCACATCTCGCATACAAGTCCTGCACCATTCTAACATACTTCTCTGCCACTCCAGACTCCCACATACAATACCATAGTTAATCTCTTGACATCCTGTTGTATTGTTTTCCTAGATCTACAAAGGCACAATGCAGCTCCCTCTGTCCTTCCCTGTATTTCTTGAACAGCATTCTTAAAGCAAATACTGCATCTGTAGTACTCTTTCTAGGCATGAAACCATATTGCTGCTAGCAAATGCTGACTTCCTTCAGTCTAGTTTCTACTACTCTTTCCCATTAATTTATTGTATGCCTCATCAACTTTAAACCTCTGCAGTTACTGCACATCTTTATTCTAAAAAATGGGCACCATCACCCTTTCCTCTCCATTCCTCATACATCTCTCAAGCTCTGAGACCTGTTGAATTATCTAACCAGAAACTCTACCGGTGCCTCTGAGACTTCCATGCCTCCACAAGTATATCATCAGGACCAACTGCCTTTCCACTCTTCATCCTCTTCATTACCCTCCTCACTTCACTTTTACTAATTTCTGCTACTTTGTGGTCTACAATAATCACCTCTTCTATCCATTTTCATTTTCCTCATTCATCAGCTCTTCAAAGTACTCTTTCTATCTTCCCATCACTCTACTAGCATCTGTCGATACATTTCCCTCTCTCTCTTTAATCACCCAAACCCGCTGTACGTCCTTTCCATCTTTAACTCTCTGTTTTGCCAACTTGTACAAATCATGCTCGACCTGCTTACTGTCCAACCTAACTTACAAGTCATCATATGCCTTTTGTTTGGCCTTTGCCACTCTACCTTGCGCTGTATTTTTCCTGTACTCCTGTCTGCTCTCTTCAGTCCCCTCAGTGTTCCACTTCTTATTTGCTAACCTTGTTCTCTGTATATACTCCTGCACTTCCTCATTCCACCACCATGTCTCCTTATCTACTTTCGTTCCAGATGACACATCAAGTACTCTCCTACCTGTCTCCCTGATCACATTAGCTGTTGTTGTCGAGTCATCTGGAAGCCCTCCCTGACCACCCAGAGCCTTCTTAACTCCTACCTGAAAATCATACAACACTCCATCCTTTTTAGCTTCCACCACTTTGTCTTTTCCTCTGCCTTTGTCCTCTTTATATCTTTTGTCAGCAAAATCATCCTATAAACCACCATCCAATGCTGTCTTGCTACACTCTCACCACTACTTTGCAGTCACTGACCTTTTTCAGATTACATTGTCTATACAAGATGTAGTCTACCTGTGTGCTCCTACCTCTGCTTTTATAAGTTACCCTATGTTCCTGCCTTTTCTGGAAAAGTATTCAGTACAGCCATTTCCATCCTTTTTGCAAAGTCTACCACCATCTGTCCCTCTATGTTCTTATCCAGGATACTAAACCTGCCCATCACTTCTTCATCAACTCTATTCCCTGCACCACCATGTCCATTGAAGTCTACACCAACTTTCACTCTCTCACCTCTGGGGATATTCTGCGTCACTTCATGTAACTCAGTCCAGAACTTCTCCTTCTCCCATAAATCAAACCCCACCTGTGGTGCATAGCCACTAACAACATTGAGCATCACACCTTCAATTTCCAGTTTAAGACTCATAAAATCTATCTGACACTCTTTTCAGCTCCCGAACATTCCTAGCAAATTACTCATTGAAGATAACTCCTACTCCATTTTTCTTCCTGTCAATACCATGATAGTACAACTTAAAACCTGCTCCGAAGCTTCTAGCCTTGGTTCCTTTCCAACCAGTCTCCTGCACATGCATTATATCCACCTTCCCTCTCTGCATCATGTCAACCAACTTTTTAGCTTTTCCTGTCATCATCCCAATATTCAGAGTCCCTACTCTCAGTCCCAGACTCTTGCCTTCCCGCTTCTCTCTCTCTGCTTCTGAACATGCCATCCTCCTCTCCGTCTTCGACCCACAGTAGCCCAATTTCCAATGGTACCCTGTATTTTATCTGCACCAATGGCAGTCGTTATTACCCTGGCACTTGATTGATCCAGTATGAGATTTGAAGGATCAATTTGCATATTAGGTTTTGGCACAAGTTTTTTTTAGCTGATTCTCAGTTCAAATTTACAAATTATGTTTGATTATTTTTGGCATCTTATATTTGAAAAAATAAATTAAGAACCCCTTATCTGGTATCTCAATGTACAGTGGTTTAACAGTTGAAAGAGCCCTGCGGAACTATTATTATTATTAATAATAATAATAATAATAATAATAATAATAATAATAATAATAATGTATACTTTATTAATCCCTATGGGGAAATTTGTCCTCTGCATTTAACCCAGTTGGGTTATTAAGTTGGCATTCCGTCTAGCAGCGCCAGGGGAGCACTTTAGGGTTTAGTGACTTACTCGACAACACTTCGACACATGAGGAGGAGCTGGGAAGTGAACCAGGAATTTTCAGTTCCAAGGACGGTCCCTCTACCCTCTGCCCCACGCCACTCCCAATGAATGCAGACAGGAAAAATTAAAATGCCATCTATTGCTGTCAGTAGAATCTTTTTTTATGTGTTTTCAATGATGTGTGAATTACCATTGCAACAAATATCCACGTAGTTGACAGAAACATTGTCAGAGATGTGATTCACATTGGAACAAGATCCACAATTGAATGAGAAAAATCTTGTCTGGTGTTTTTTTGTCTTATGTGTTCATCATACATAATTCTCTCTGTATTGCATTGAAAGAAAAAAAACTGGGTACTTAACTGGGTAACTTAAATTGTGAAGTGTAAAAAATACTTAAGATAGGACAGAGGAAATGCAACTGGAATGTTCTGATATAAGTATTTATTTCACTAGAACCCTGGACTGGTAGATCAGTATATGGGCACCCTGTTGAGTCTGGACCAGAGCCCTACTACTCTGCCCATGCTGGGCGTGTGCCTAGACATCTGCACCGCTCAAAAAGACAAAGCCACAATCGAGAAACACAAGGTGAGTTTTTTTTTTTTTTATGCAATGTGTTTCTATTTCCAGGTGGATATGATCAGTGGCAATATTGATTATGGATGCGTGTCTGCTGTTTTTCAGAGTCCCATGTTGGACCTGTACATAAAGTCGGTTCTCATGAGCAAGACCAAATCACAGCAACACATCTTGAACAAATGTGGCTCCCTGTTGCGCCATGTCACTCACTCTGAATTCAAGGATCTGCTCCTCCCCACCCTGCAGAAGACCTTGCTTCGCAGTCCAGAGAACGCCATGCAGAGTGAGATGCTATTAATGTGTAATGCAGGTGCTTTATACTATCTCTCTTGGACAAATGTCACACAGTGACTCTTGATTTCTTTGTCCCCCCCCCCTCCACCCCCCAGCTATTTCCTGCCTGCTGTCTGCTGTGACCCTTGATCTCAGTCAGTATGCCATTGATATTGGGAAGGCCATAGCAAGTAAGAGTGTAATCCCAGCTTTATTGTTTTTTTGTGAGTCTGTGCATCCATTTTTACAGCATCTCAGGGACTGGTGTACATAATTTGCCACCTCAAGAGCTATGGGGAGCTCAGTATTAAATGAAGTGTGTTTATCTTTATTTAATAAATGTGTTTTAGGCCAGCTGAAAGCAAATAATACCCAGCTAATGGAGGAGGCAGTCCAGGCCATGCAAAACCTGGCCCAGCAATGCAGTGATCCTACTGCTGTTCAGGACGTTGTCACACACCTTTTCAAGATCCTTGGGGGTGAAGCAACCCTTTCCTATTGAGCAGACATAACAGAAAAATGAAGACAAAATTATGAATGGCAAATAGTGTAACATGCATTCCTTGTGATCGCAGGGTCAGAGGGAAAGCTCACTGTTGTGGCCCAAAAGATGAATATCTTGTCAGGTAAGATAGGCTTCTCAAAACACTCATATAGTTTAGTTGTCCCTGAGACACAAAGGAACACACACTGTCTACTTGTTTCAGGGATCGCCAGCTGCAGCCACCACGGCGTGTCTGGAACCTCCAGCCAAACTTTGAGCTCCGCTGTCACTCTCATGTTTATCCCTTATTTACAGCAAGAAGGTACATATATAATGATAATAATGATACATTCTATTGAAGGCGCCTGATTCAACTCTCAAGGATACGGTACACTCTGTGTATACACACACACACACACACACACACACACACACACACACACACACACACACATGTCTTTTCTTTGAGATTCTGTATAAAGTTGAATAAAGTCAGTGCCGGTATAAAAGCAGTGCTGGCCCTTATGTTCTCTTGCCTTTGTTTTACTCAGTTCACGAGGCCACGTTGATGCATGCGGTGTCCGTGCTCTCCCAGTGGAGCAGTCGCCTCACAGTTGAAATACCTACTGCGCTTCTGGATTGGTTGAAGAAAGCATTCACCCTAAAGGCTTCCACATCTCTGGTTCGCCATGCCTACATCCAGGTCATGTTGGGGGCTTTTAAAGGTTAGTTCTTTTTAAGTACCCTGACTCCGTTATTGACCACAGATCCAAATAGGCAATGAAGTGACAAACCTTAATCCCATTTTATCAACCCCTTCCACCGGATTTCAGGTGACACTCTTGACCAGGCCTTGGACCTCATGCCTTTGCTCATCCAAACGGTGGAAAAGGCGGCTGCACAAAACTCCCAGCATGCTCTGCTTGCCGAAGGTGCCGCTGCTTCTGTACTGTTAGGTCGTTTGGCTGTGCTGGAGTCCCTGTCAGGTAAGGCTTTTGTTTTCAGAATTTAATTTTCTTATATTCTTATCTTTTGAATGTCTGAAATGACATGGATTGGATTTTTTTTCCAACAGAAACTAAATTTTCCAGCTTTTGGAACTTGATCTTAGATGAAAAGAAGCCACTCTTCACGACAGAGAAGTTCCTTTCCCAGGCCAGCGATGAAAGTGAGACATCTTTTAATGCATCTACTGTCATCCCCTGTAATGTGTATGTTTGAGTTTTAATTGTGAGGTTACTAATTGTTTGTGTTTTTGCGACCTTGTCTATAGCTCAGCTCACTGTGCTGTTACTTTGTGAGAGGCTGTTTTTGGACCACCCTCACAGGCTCAACACCATCAAATCTCAGTGAGTTTGTCATTTTTACCCTCAAACTAATTTTTCTCGTGGAGATGTCTTGTATACGCCGACATACGGAATGAATAATTGCTTTATTTTTTTCACATTTTCTTATCAGAAAGTCCCTGACAATCAAGGATGTTAATTTTTGTTAATTTTGACAACTTAGCTTCATTCTCCCATTACAGTGCGGTCCCCTTTATTCTACTTAAACAAACTTCTATTTTGTAATAAAGTGGGTTTTCAGTCTTTTAATAGTGGAGGCTGTTAAAATTTTGTCTGCACAAATTTGTGGCAGAATTTTTAAAGTTGGCATTACCTTCTTTCATAGTGAATACCTTTAATAGCCCTCTGTGTCAGCGATAGCTTAAGGTTCTGTGTTTTCAGGTTTGTCTCTGTCCAGTTCTCAAGGAAATATTCCTATGTATCCTCAACATCAGGGGTGACAAACTTGCGGCCCGCGGGCTGGACCACACTCGCGAACGGATTTAATCCGGGCCGCAAATAAATTTGTAAGGCATAAAAATGAGCTGCAATTTTTTGATTAAAGAAACTGTTGTTATTATGCCATGGTATTACCTGTTTAGCCGATTTGAGAAAAGATTCTTGCCCATGTGGCCCCTGAGCTAAAATTAGTTTGACATCCTTGCTCCAGATTAACTGATTAGATTTTGCCAGCACATGGTTAGTAAGATTAAAAAAAAAAAAAAAGCTGTCTTTTGAAAATTTGTGATGAATTGAACTCTAGGAATTACACCTACTAACAGGAACAGTATCACAAATGTCCTAGTGCCTAAATGACAGAAATGTCATGTATTTGATCCTAAGATGAGCAACATTAAGTCAGTAAGAGACAGCAAAATTCCTTCTCTTGCTGTTATTTATTGCCGGATAGTAACTTGAGAGACTAGTGACTTCCGTAGAGCATAAAATATATATTATATTCTGCACTACCAAAGTGTATAATGACTCTTGACAAAAACTGGCATAAAATACTTTTCAGATGGTTGGTAGAGACATATCGCTGAGGCAGTGAATACGGTACTATTTATTTAATGTTGCTTAACAGTGTGATTGATCATATTGTTCTTGTATGACAAAATCAATCATTCCTTGATTATACTGGAGTATCACTATAGAAGTAATGCAGAGACCGTGTTGTTAAGTGGCTTTTGTAAGTTTTCTTTGTTAAACATTATAGTTCAAATATAGTGATCATTAAGTGTGATTTTCTTAAATGATACATTGATGAACCCCTTATTCTGTGACTTGGAACTGAATACCTCTTTGCCTATTCTGTTTATTTTACCTCATTTATTGGCTCTGAAAAATGAATTATAGTTTAATCACAGGTTTGCTTCATTGTGCACGATTCTGCTGGCACATTACCTCACTTGTGCTTTTTTTGGCAGGATGTACCACCATGCCACTGTGGCAGTCCTGCTGTCTCGGAGCTGGCGTGTGAGGAAGCGGTGTCAGCAGACGATCAGGAAGCTGCTCTCCTCCCTTGGCGGATCCAGCCTCGCCTATGGCCTTCTGGGAGAATTGCGATCAGTCATCAACAAACACAAAGTAGCAGCACCAACTATTTGAAACCATGAGTTTCTGATGATTTAAAATGATGCATCTGCGATAACGGTCTTTGTCCCTGTTTCAAAAGTTTTATTTTCAAATTACCCCTATGTCAATGAATTTTTTGATGAATTCCTTTCATCTTTGTCTGATCGTAATTGAGTGAATGTTTCCAGGTTTTGTCCCAGGATGTCCTGGTGTCTGAGGGTGGAGAGCTGACAGAGGTGGGCCGCATCTATACTCCTCCACGCGTCTTGCTGGACGCCCTCTGTATCATTTGCTCCTCTGCCAGCCAATGGGATGACCCTGCTGAAGCCGAGAAACTAGCAATGGAGATCCTCATAGTTGCCCATCACCCATCCATTGGTACCAGAATGAGTTGCTTTGTCTTGCTAAAAGCTATCTATGTTGACTCTCCCTGTATTTACGTACCGTATCTATAACTCCAGTTATGTCTCTTGTTTTGCATCTAGTCCATATCATTAATCTTATCTTTTTCAGTCACAGTTCGCCAAGGTTTGTGGCCTATTCTGCTTTCCACCATGAACTTAAAAGCAGAAGAATTCATTGAGAAGAATTTGGAGGCAATCTTGCCACATCTGCTGGAGGTCAACGCAGACAACCAGGTCTCAACTCACACCTCATTCAAATATAACATAAACCCTGTTGAGGAGAAAATCGATCTTTCCTGGAAAAATACAATCAAATATATTTATACTGTGTATTTTTGATATTGCATTTTACTGCAAATAATATTTGAGGTATAACATGACATGACAAAACTGATAGCAGTATCATGGTCAATTGTGAGCACTTGATTACAAGAAGATATGTTTTTGACCTTAAGCTTTACTGGTAAGAGGAAATCAAAATTTAAATTAAAATGTTAGGGCTAAGATATTGTTTTCCAGACTGTTATATGCATGACAATAAATTAATATGCCTGGAGCGTAGCTTTTTTTTCTTCATTACATTTTTCTTAAATGAACCCAAATTTTGTATTATCATGTATTTCTCTTTAGGCGGTGAGAAACGCTGTTGGTGCCCTGTCTGGCCTCTCCCCCAACAAACTGCTACCACGGGTGATCAGTCACGTGATTGAGGGCCTTTCCCGGCCCGCTCTGCTTCACATCACCAGAGAAGAGTATGCCATCATGCTGACACCAGAGGGACAGCTGTATGACACCAGTATTATTCAAAGGTAACAGACACTTTTTCCCCAAGTGTGGGTCTGAAGTTTGTCCCTCCTCTGTCTGGCACTGACTTACTTCTGTATTGCACCACTGCACCCTATGTAGTGCCCAGATGGAAACCACCAAAAAAGCTAATATGAAGAGAGAGAATAAGGCCTACTCCTACAAGGAACAGATCATTGAACTGGAGTTACAGGAGGTAAAGTGAAACCATCGCTGTCTGTTTTTCTCTGGTGTTCTCCTTCCTGGATGATGTTTAGAATATATTCTGTCAATTTGATCATGCAGGAGCTCAAGAAGAAAAAAGGGATCAGAGATGAAGTGCAGCTTACCAGCAAACAGAAGGAGATGATGCAAGCCCAGCTCGAGAAGGAGGCCTCTATTCGTAAGACACTTCAAGGGGTGAGGAAACTTAGTAACACTTTCTGTAATCATGTTACTGCATTTTTGTTTTATTACACCTTTGTATGACCATTGATGGTGATATTTTTCATGTAGTTATCAGTGGCATTGGGAAAATGTACCACCTAGCCAAAGGACACATTCATTTTTTAATCTAACATTTATTACTTTCAAACACCTCATACTTACAGTAATAGTTTAAATTTGGTCATTTTGTCGGTTTCATTTTCCAATACCTGTGTGCCATACCAATTTTTATCACTGTCATCCGGATGTGAAATTCTGTATATTTCAATGATCATTATCATTTGACATTGCATCCCATCATGGTGGATCACTTAACAATGATCAATGATTTTCCTTCTCCAGTCCAACGACCATTTAAATGTCATACATTACAAGGCTACTTTTGAAATATATTTCTCAACATGTGATGTCCTTCTCTGTCCTCAGCTGGAGATGGAGTTGCAGAGTGTGGTTGGTCTTCTAGAAGCCAATCTGGTTGAGAGACCGTCTCAGATCACCAGGGAGCTGCCTGCCGTCCTCCAGGTCCTGATGCCCCTGCTACAATCCCCTCTGGCAGCACCACACATTCAGCAGTTGTTCTTGGACATGGGGGTGTGCCTTCTTCCCAAGCACCTCCAGTCTCTTGGTACCTGGCCTGCCTTTGGTCTTCGGCAAATCAGCACATTTCGGCTTTGCCTAAGCCACTTTGTACTTCCTTCTAGCTGTGCTGGTGGGACATGTGACCTTACGGCTGCTGAAACCCGAGTGTGTCCTGGACATGGCCTGGGAGCAGGAGAACCTGAACACGTCAGCCGCTCGCACCATCCTGTTGCTGCACAACAACACTGTCCCTCAGAGGGAAGGCAAGATGAGCGGTGAGTGCTAAGATGTATGGTTGTAGACTGTACAGCATCGCTGGTCTCACCAGCGTCTTGCATACCTATACATTCATTCTTGCTGATACTCTTTAATT
Organism: Fistularia tabacaria; assembly: GCA_901007705.1. Classification (NCBI taxonomy): domain Eukaryota; kingdom Metazoa; phylum Chordata; class Actinopteri; order Syngnathiformes; family Fistulariidae; genus Fistularia; species Fistularia tabacaria. Next base: position 22,227 of record CAAKHD010001234.1, on the reverse strand, counting down.
CGCACATCACACCTGGCACTTTCATTGTGCCAGTTGTTTGTTCTACTTGGGTCCCTCTCATTTGCACACGTGTTCTGTCTTGCTGAGCTAACCTTCTTTCCTCTTCTTCCCAGAGCATACCTCCACCTCTCTAGATTTTCCTCCTCCCTACTCTCACTACAGATCACAATGTCATCTACAAACCTCACAGTCCATATAGATTTCTGCCCGCTTGTCTATCACAATGGCGAGCATGTTAACCAACTCACTAGCTTTTCCTGTCATAGTCTCTACTCTGTCTTATACCTTTCCTTTTCTCTCTTTGCCTACGGGCACACCTTCTAACGCTCCTCTTTCAAACAAAATGAACCGAATTTCAACCAGTACCCTGAGGGTTATCATAACAGCTGGCCAATGTTGTTAACCTGGGCCTCAAGTGATCAAGTATGAAAGTAATTGATTGATTGTTTAATCTGTCACAACACTCTGCTTTTATTTGGGCTAGGGTGCCGCTCAAGGACAACACTGGCTTGTGCCCCCTTGGGCCTGCATTTGCATTATTATAGTGATATTATGTATATAGTCATGTATTATATAGCCCTTATAAGAGCAAATAAAGCCTTTTATGAAAATTTGAACAATGTGAAACATTTTAACTAGTTTTGGCAGTTCACTAACTGTGTTTTTGTTATTATTTTTTATGTTCCCAGATGTTGCGCGACTGTCAGCACCAGCCTTCTCCTTCTGCTTCCCTCTTCTCAACGCCACTCTCAGGGAGTCCTCAGGCAGCACCGAGGAGACAGAGAGCATGATGACAAAGTCTCTGCAAATCATCAATGAACACTGCCAGCTTCGGGCCAGCACAGATGAAGACACTGTCATTGATGAGGTACAGACCAGCCATTATGTCTTAAGATGCATAAAGATGATTGTCAGGTGCCTCATTGTGTTGGCGATATGCACTCTGATCTGTAATCATTTTTCAGTTTGTAGCCTAATAGTTGCATGCACCAACTGCTGTGCCATTTTGTTGTAGCAAGGTCCAGAGCTGCTCCCACGTGTCAACATGCTGCTGCTGCTCACCAGAATTATTTCCACTTCAACCCCAAGGCTGCAGGTACATGGGTCTGTTTGGATTCCTCAGTTTATACTCCCAGTCCATAGCAGTTATTTGACACCTCAAGCAAAAGTGTTTATGGTTTCCTGTTTCTGAAGAAAACTAGAGAAAGAAGGCTAAATACTGAATTTAGATTTGCAATGTTACTTGGAACACAAACCACTTGTGATCTGAATGGCTTCAGGTTTTGGCGTCTCAGTGTCTGACATCACTGTGTGCCAGTGCCGGAGGAGGAGAGGGCTGTGCAGTAGCAGAGCAGCCAGAGATCGACGTTCTACTTAATGCCCTCCTGTCACCTTGCTTCTCTGTCCGTGATGCTGCCCTTAGGGTAAGTTCTTATTCTCTAAATTTCAGGTAACACACAAAGGACTCTAAGGCCTATTGTGCACAATGATTCTTGACACAAGGGTTGGATAGTGTACTTGATACGCTGAATTTTTGTTTGCTAATGGTAAAATTTGGTTAATGAATTACCTATTTTATCAACAGTAATGTCCTCTTCATGCATTTGCCCCATCCAACTGTGTTGAAAGTGTTAATTAAAGTAAAAGCTTACAGAATTGATGCCATGAGTCCGTGTCAGTAACGAGCAAGGAAATTGATATCAACCTGATCAGATTTACTCCTAAGAGAATTTATCCATAATTTGACATCTTTTAGCATTTAAAATTTTGTACCTTGCAGTTAATAACAACTGATCTTTTTGCACTCAGGGCTTGTTGGAGATGGAGTTTGCGCTGCCCACTGACAGCACGGAGTCCAGTGGACTGAGTTTGCTGCGCAGGCTTTGGGTTGCCCGGTTTGATGTTGAGGAGGAGGGACGAGCTTTAGCTGAGAGGTATTAGAAGTAATTTGAAGCTTTACGGCTTCTGTGTCCTTTCCCTCTCATGAGCTCTCTTCATTCATTATAACCCAATGGGTTATGAGTGTATAGCACAACACTTAGTGTGCCTGTTTGAAAGTGTGCCTGTTTGAAAAAAGAAATATTTATGTATATGTATATATTTCTTTCATTCTTTTTCTGTTCTCTCTTGTCTTCATAGGCTCTGGGAGTCTCTGGATCTGGAGTTGGTTCCAGATCTCTGTTCCTTGCTGATTGGAGATGTCACTCACCATGAGGAGGCTGTGCGCTCCGCTGCTGCCGAGGCCCTGTCCAGTGCTGTGTCTGAGTATAGAGACCAGTCTGCCACAGCACTCAGCCAACTGACCGAGCTCTACCACCAGAAGCTTTATGTAAGAGACTTCAAAATGCCACCAACTCAACCTGCTTTTGCACTTCATTAATTTCTCCTCTTTATATATTTTTTATTTAAAGAGGCCACCTCCTGTGCTGGATGCCTTGGGCAGAGTAATCTCTGAAGCTCCTCCTGACCAGTGGGAAGCCAGGTAAGCAAGCTCAGCCAGCAGCAGCCTGTAATCTCTGGTGTCACCCAAATCCAGATTTTAGGCACAAACATTGGGATATGTTTCAACATGGTTTTTAAACTACAATCATTTACTTTTTGGGTAATAAATAAGTTGAAATTGATAATGATTTGCTTTGACTCAGCCATTATTTATGATGATTTAATTTTTTGAACTGCAGCCTGATTGGTGCACATGACGCTTTTAAGCATTTTTCATCCCTTAGTGTCCAACTTTCATAAAAACTGCTCAAAGAACCTTTAGTGTCAGGTTGAAACCTGAAGACAATCAAACCTTTTTTGGTTGCTGCAACCCTTTGAAAGAGAAAGGAAAAAGGGATTTTATTTTAAACAAAACCTCTTTATTAGTTGGTTTTGAGACAGAAGTTTACTGTATCTGGAAGTCTGTTTCATCTTTTCATCCTTCCTCCAGGTGTGGCATTGCTTTAGCTCTGAACAAGCTGTCCCAGTACCTGGATGAATCTCAGGTCACCCCACTCTTCCTCTTCTTTGTGCCTGACGCTCTCAACGACCGCCACACTGATGTACGGCGCTGCATGTTGGATGCGGCTCTCTCCGCTCTCAACACACACGGAAAGGTGCAACTCAATATTGACTCATTTGGTCATCCGAACTCGGAGTTGTGTGTCAGATGTTGAGAATGAATCCAAGATCCTGGCGGTTCCATCTGCCTTAATATGTGATGTATGTGATGTATGTAGGATAATGTGAGCTCGCTGCTGCCGGTGTTTGAAGAGTTTCTAAAGAATGCACCCCAGGATGCCAGCTACGACTCTGTCCGTCAGAGCGTGGTCATTCTCATGGGCTCACTGGCCAAGCATCTGGACAAAAACGATCCCAAGGTCAAACCTATTGTGGCCAAGCTCATCACAGCTCTTTCAACACCTTCTCAGCAGGTAAGTAACTCATCAGCCTCCTCACAACATGTGTTCTCTGTCATAGTGAATTTTCAGTAACAAGGAAGCTATCGAATGAACGAGTTAACCAGATGCGTCTCAGTGCGCGGACATGATCCGATCTCGGTTCTTCACACAGGTCCAGGAGTCAGTGGCTGGTTGTCTGCCTCCTTTAGTTCCAGCTATTAAGGAGGATGCTGCAGGTATCGTAAGGAACCTGCTGCAGTTGCTGCTGGAGAGTGACAAGTATGCTGAGAGGAAGGGGGCAGCATACGGGTTGGCCGGTCTGGTCAAAGGGCTCGGAATCTTGGCCCTCAAACAGCAAGATATCATGACCACACTGACGGACGCTATACAGGACAAGAAAAACTTCCGTCGGAGGGAAGGTGAGGACACTGATCCAGCCACTGAGTTGACCTTAATATGATTCGGTTTGTAAATATAATGTTTTATTTTCATGATACAACTGTCTGCCGAACCACCAGCAGTTGCCACCCGCAGACCAGGAAGTTTCTGGCCTACAAAACATTAACATTTTCTTGTGGTATCCAGGGGCGCTGTTTGCTTTTGAGATGCTTTGCAATATGTTGGGGAAGCTGTTTGAGCCGTATGTTGTCCATGTGCTGCCACACCTCCTGCTCTGCTTCGGAGATGGAAACCAGTATGTCAGAGAGGTAAGCAAGGAGGTCACATTCCAGTGTGTTTTTGTTCTTCATCATCAAATAAATACCAATTTTTGTAATTGCTAGCACCAAAAGTCTCCCCTGTTCAGCGGGCACTTCTGGTCCTCTCAAAGAAATAGCCTGTATGAGATTTATTCGTAACTTATAGCTTTCTCCTTGGTCCTTTTTATAAGGCTGCTGATGACTGTGCAAAGGCTGTGATGAGGAACTTGAGTGCTCATGGTGTAAAACTGGTCCTTCCGTCTCTGCTGGTGGCGCTGGAGGAGGAGTCCTGGCGGACGAAAGCAGGTGCGCAGCACCTTAAAGCAAAACCCATAACAAACAGACCAGAATGTATTAAAAGGATGGAAAATTGTCCTGATGATAAACACTGTGGAGCTGTGTTATGTATTTCAATGCTCATGATGGTGGTCCATGTCAGTCAACGACAAACCTCTCCCATCCTTCCAGGCTCGGTGGAGTTGCTCGGCGCCATGGCATTCTGCGCACCCAAGCAGCTGTCCTCCTGTTTGCCCAGCATCGTGCCCAAACTGACCGAGGTGCTGACCGACTCCCACGTTAAGGTGCAGAAGGCTGGTCAGCAGGCCCTCAGGCAGATTGGCTCGGTCATTCGCAACCCTGAAATCCTTGGTAAGAATTGTCAGAATCCATGTCTGTACCCTCGATGTTTTATATGGTTTAAAGATTTGTAAATATAGGAAAAAGGGATTGTTTTTGCTCAAATAACCTCTGTTATGTTCATTTTTATTCTTCATAGTGAGGAGTTCATTTTGATGCTTAATTTGACATTTATAGCCATTGCATTGCACAGATTTATACCGCTGGACTGTTCCATTGGATGAAGACTTGCCTCTATTAGCTTTATAAATAGTAAACAATATCTACCAGTTGTAAGGGAAAATTGCAGTGAACATTGCACACTTGTCCATCAGTCTAATCTTTTATTGATTGACAAGATGTTCAAATGAACTGCTTCTTCAAAGCGTTGAGACTGATGGTTTTATGAGTCTCTATTTGTCACATTGATCTTTGAAAGCAACATTCATTTTATAGGGCTCTTTCAAAGACATAATAATTCAATCTGAGTATTACCAGTAAAATAAATAAATAAATAAGATAATGTCATTGCCCCCCCCCCAAAAAAAAAATATTGCATAATATTTGTAGAAAGTCAAAATCCAATAAATAAGATACTTTGTTATCAATGGTCCTCATACTTAAAGATTTTATTCATCTGTTGTGAGATGCTGAAATTGGAAAATGTGGGCTACAGCCTTATATACTTTCTCTTGGGTACATTGGGAGTGGATGAAGTCTCTTGTGGTGTCAGAGAAAATCATAAGTTTCCACAAACTACTTTCCAGTTACAAAAGATAATCCACTGTTAGGGTTTTTTTTTTCCACAAGGTATTTTCTCCACATGATAGGTTCTGAGTGAAACTGCCCATCTGGATTACTGGAAGTATATCCTAATTTGTTTGACATCTTCCCTACAGCTGATCTCCAAAAAGTAAATAATTCAAACCAAAATAATATAGACTGATGGAAATCAACACAGGAAAGTAGAACTTTATTTTTGAGAATGAACTGTATGTCTCGGTCCAGAAGATGACCACGTTTCCCATGAGCGATTGGCTCAACTTTATTTTTTATAACCTAAAATTTTATTAATAATGTGTTTTTTAACTGTCTTCTTCTCAGCCATCACTCCCATCCTGCTGGATGCTCTGACTGATCCATCCAGGAAGACCCAGACGTGCCTGCAGACGCTGCTGGACACCAAGTTTGTGCACTTCATCGATGCCCCGTCTCTTGCCCTGATCATGCCCATTGTCCAGAGGGCCTTTCAGGATCGCTCTACTGATACTCGCAAGATGGCTGCTCAGATTATCGGCAACATGTACTCTCTCACTGACCAAAAGGTTCACAGTATGACTTGTACATAAGACAATGGCCCAAAAGAGGTTGTTATTTATCAAGCCTTCACAGAAGTTCTCTTTGGTAATGTAATGTGCTGCACTCATTCTTAGGATCTATCTCCCTACTTGCCGAGTGTCATTCCTGGACTGAAGGCCTCCCTATTGGACCCTGTGCCTGAGGTGTGTACCATGACAAAACAGTCATAGTGAATACAGGCTTTGTGTTAGGATACTGTTGCTAATCTTTAGTTCCTGCTCTCCACCAGGTACGTACAGTCTCAGCAAAAGCTCTCGGTGCCATGGTGAAGGGAATGGGTGAATCCTGCTTTGATGACCTACTGCCATGGCTCATGGAGACACTTGCTTCCGAGCAAAGCTCAGTGGACCGCTCTGGCGCTGCTCAAGGTAACACTCGTCTCTTCTGTTTTCTGATCAGCTCTCTTTTATAATTACTTGAAAGATCCCAATTGACTGCTGCATTGGCGTACTCAGGTCTGGCCGAGGTGATGGCTGGACTAGGGGTGGAAAAGCTGGACAAGCTGATGCCTGATGTTGTACAGACAGCCGGCAAAGTGGACATAGCCTCCCACGTCAGAGATGGTTACATCATGATGTTCATATACCTGCCGCTCACCTTTGGAGACAAATTTACTCCCTATGTCGGGCCCATCATCCCCTGCATCCTCAAGGTATCTGTACATCTGTTCTGATTAACATGTTTGTCCTTTGGACTTTTGACCTGTGCCTTCCAAGTGCAACATTTATCTTGTCAGGTACGAAGAATCATGTGCAGCATTTTTTAATCTTATTATCATCATATTGTCCTCAAGACAATGTAACAATTATTCACCAGTACTTAGTATATGATAAATATTGCCTTGCAGTATTCACACCTATATTCAGATGTTTGCCTATTGTGCAATATAAGACCTAAGGTTTAGGAAAGGAATATTTTTACAAACAGATTTCCTCATACAAAATTTACATCAACTGCTTAAGTATTAATTTTGTTTGAATCAAATCTTGCAATCGGTAAAATAATAGCATTAAATTATTTTTTTCTTTCCATATTTCGCTCAGGATGCTGGAATTCTGAGCTGTTGTACATCTTGCCTAATCTTTTACCCTCTTTTTGTTTCCCACCAGGCTCTTGCCGATGAGAACGAATATGTTAGAGACACAGCGCTGCGTGCTGGACAGCGCATCATCAGCATGTATGCGGAGACCGCCATCGCACTGCTGCTCCCCGAGCTGGAACAGGGCTTGTTCGATGACCTCTGGAGAATCCGGTCAGCCTGACACACTGTAAAATCCACTGAAATGGTAGTCAGTAGTGTACCATTGATTTCAGCTAAACTGTGTCTGTGTTGGTGTTGGCTTCAGATTCAGCTCTGTACAGCTGCTTGGAGACCTGCTGTTCCACATCTCTGGTGTGACAGGAAAGATGACCACTGAAACAGCCTCAGAGGATGATAACTTTGGAACTGCTGCATCTAATAAGGTATGGAGTGATTTATTTATTTATTTATTTTATTTTTAATTTTTTTTTTCTCAGTAGTTCCATTATGCTAATCAAGAAAACACTTAGAATTTTTTGCGAATTGTGTTTTGGGTCTGCAAAGAGATGGTAGTCTGAAAATACATTAATGTGCTTCCCTATCCCAGGCTATCATCTCAGCGCTGGGTGCTGAGCGGCGTAATCGTGTTCTCTCTGGCCTCTACATGGGCCGTTCAGACACCCAACTAGTGGTTCGACAGGCATCCCTCCATGTCTGGAAGATAGTGGTGTCCAACACACCCCGGACACTCAGAGAGATCCTCCCAACCCTCTTCACCCTTCTCCTTGGTTTCCTAGCTTCCACCTGCCCTGACAAGAGAACGGTACTGGTCCTGCTCACTTCTTCATCCTCTCTCCACCTGTTGTTGAGTCGGCTCTATGAAGTGCTTTCTGCTGTGGTTTTTAGATTGCTGCTCGGACACTGGGTGATCTGGTGAGGAAGCTCGGAGAAAAGATCCTTCCAGAGATTATTCCCATCCTGGAGGATGGTCTCCGCTCGGACAAAAGTGACGAGAGGCAGGGCGTTTGCATCGGTCTCAGCGAGATCATGAAGTCCACCAGCAAAGATGCGGTTAGACATACACACACATTTTAGAACCCTAGCTGGCGAGATCATCATCATCATTATCAAATATCATCGATATAGCTATGCAGAAACATAGAGTATAGACATTCAAAGAGTTCCTAACTCAATTTAACTTTGTAAATTCATTGTGCTTCTGTTCTCTCTGAAGATCCCAAAGTCCAAATATTCAATTTAATGCTGCTGTACTGAGGACAAATCAGTTAACGTTTGTCTTCCCTTTGCAAATTTCTTTTTAGATAAATCACAAATAAGCTACAAATTTTTCCTTTGATATCCTCAGGATTATTTATGGGTTTATGGTCAAATGGGCATTCTACCTATTTATGACTACTGCTGATCAGATTCTTAAAGCTAGAGATGGACCTGAGCAGTTTGTTGGGTAGCTAGGCATATTTCATTAGTTTTGAGACTCAGATAGTCGCTTTTAGTTTGCTGTCATTGAAGGTATGTTTCCCCACAGAATATTAATTAGTTACAACCCTGCTGCTGTTGTTTGCTAATTACAACTCTCTCTCAAACTATGTAAAAGCGTGGTCTAGATGAACTCACAATGAGACAATGAGTCTCAACTTCACCACCAGGCATTGTCTAACATTGGAGAAGTGAAATCTGACTGACCATCCTGTGTGACCTAGGTTCTGGTCTTCTCTGAGTCACTGGTACCCACTGTAAGAAAGGCTCTTTGTGATCCTCTGGAAGAAGTCAGAGAGGCTGCAGCCAAAACCTTTGAGCAGCTTCATGCGACCATTGGCCACCAGGCGCTGGATGACATTCTGCCAACTCTGCTCAAGCAACTGGTGAGAGAGCGAGAACAAAATTGCTCAGCAGACTGCATATGTAAGCCATGTGTTCTGCTGTTGTTTGCTTGTAAACAAACGGGGTTTTTTCCCAGGATGATGAGGATACAGCTGAGTTTGCTTTGGATGGCTTGAAGCAGGTTATGGCAGTGAAAAGTCGCTCTGTGCTGCCTTACTTGGTGCCAAAGGTAAAATGTCAGAATGTGATTCTCCTTCTTCACATTGTAATTTTTCATACGATGAAATGACTAACTAATGAAAAAAATTCTCCAGCTCACTGCTCCGCCAATCAACACCCGCGTGCTTGCTTTCCTGTCTGCGGTAGCTGGAGATGCTCTGACTCGCCACCTAGGGGTTATTTTGCCTGCCCTTCTCACTTCCCTTAAAGGCAAGCTGGGAACAGAGGATGACGCGCAGGTAACTTTTACCAGCAATAGTGGATTTGATCTCTGTTCTGTAAAACTTTATTTTGAAAGTGTTTCATTCCTTGTCCTTAGGAGCTGTGCAGCTGTCAGACCGTGATTCTCTCAGTGGAGGATGAAGTGGGCCAACGAATCATCATAGAGGATCTTTTGGAGGCATCACGAAGTGCTGACCCAGGCCTTAGACAAGCTGCTGTCACCATTCTTAATGCCTACTTTGCTCGCACCCGCCAAGACTACAGTGCCCACACACGCACTCTACTGTCAGGACTTATCCGCCTCCTCAATGACACCAACACAGATGTCCTTTCTCAGAGCTGGGACACCATCAATTCCATCACAAAGGTATGTCAAAGACAATAAAAGGGATTGTTTCCAAACCTGGTTTGTTTGTGGAGGTACATGTTTTTTTTCCCTCCTATTTGTACAGAAGCTGGATGCCAGCAGCCAGCTGGCTTTGATCGATGACCTGCATAGAGACATCAGATCTGCAGCTGCAGACGTAAAAGATCAGCACCTGCCTGGTTTCTGTTTGCCCAAAAAGGTATGGGGACTCTCCCTGGGTCTTACAATACTGAATTAGCAGTATAAATATTTCACTTCTGCGTTTTGTCACATCCCCTTTCTGTCCACTCCTGAGCTGTAAAATATAACTGCCATGGACAGGAGGGTTCCCATCAGTTACTTTACTTTACCTATTTTTACAAGAATTGGAAGTTCCTGATACACTGCGGTATCAGCTTGTTACTAATAACAGAATGTTTCCTTTTGGCTCTTATCTCACTTTCATTTATGTCAACAAGTCAGAATTCCTGCAAACCATTATATATTTCCCAAGGGCCGTGCAAGAGGTCCTTTATTACTTAGTATAATGCACTGGAGTTGTTTGTTTGCTTCACACATCTCATCACTTGGGATCAGGTACTACAACCCAATTTTTATTTTATCATAATCCAGACTTTGCCTGTTCATTGTCATTCACATTAATAGTGTTTCAAACAGATTCCTGCTTTTCTTACCCCCTGTATTATCTCAGCGCTGAAATAGTGACTGTTGATAAAGTTTGAAAATTATCCTAATAAGGGATAAGTACAGTTAAATAGTGCCATGGAGATGTATTGACATATGATTGCCTTTAAGAATAATAGCAAATTAGCAGCAGCTTGTACTGCAGTCCCTCGTTTATCATGAGGGTTACGTTCCAGTTGCGATTTTCTTATTCATATGTTTTAAAGCTTTATGACTATCCTCACACTCTCATTCATCTTTCACATACTCTTATAAACACTTCCTATACTCTGAAACGAGAAGCGATCACAAAGCAAAATACTTTATGCATGCTATCCGCTTGAGAAGCCGAGAATGATGCTATTGTTGCTGTGTGAATCAAAGCCCAGAATACAGGACACTGAGCTTTGGTTGCTCGCCAACCTTGGAAATTTCTTATTTTACAATAAAAATAATTGAAATAATAAATATATGACAATATATTTATAACACATATCTGTGGTATTATCCGTGCTATTAATTTGGAAGGGAGATTAAAAATCGGAATCTGAATGTATAGTGGATTAAAAATCTGGATTTTTAATCTGCGATACAATTTTGTATTACTGATTTTTTTTTTTTTCTATACCACGGGTTTTTTCAATTTGATATATCTATAGATGTATGATATATGTAATCATGTATTTATATGATTTAAAATCCGCGATACAGTGAGACCGTGAAAGGTGAACTGTGATATGGCGAGGGACTACTGTACTATAGGAATTCATGAAAAAGTTCTCTCTGATAACGGTTCATTCATCAAAAGACTGGTAGTCTGGAAAGGACAAATGTTGGTTGAACTGTTAAAAGCCATGATGACTACACTGTCTGTCACTGTGTGTCCATCTCCTTAGGGTGTGACCTGCATCCTGCCTGTCCTCAGAGAAGGTGTGCTGACTGGCAGCCCAGAGCAGAAAGAAGAGGCAGCCAAAGCATTAGGAGGAGTCATTCGACTGACCTCCCCTGAGGCACTGCGGCCCTCTGTCGTCAACATCACTGGACCCCTTATTCGCATCCTTGGTGACCGCTTTGCATGGACAGTGAAAACAGCTCTGCTGGAGACTCTTACTCTGTTGCTGGCTAAGGTCTGTTGTGTTTTCCATTTCACCGCGGATGAGTAAAACTTAGTTCCTATGCAAACTCTCACCTATGGGGCTGTATTCCCTCATCAGGTGGGCATTGCGCTGAAGCCCTTCCTGCCACAGCTGCAAACCACCTTCTTGAAGGCTCTGCAGGACTCGAGCCGTGCCGTGAGGCTGAGAGCGGCAGAGGCTCTAGGGCAGCTGGTTTCTATCCACACTAAGGTGGACCCTCTCTTCACTGAGCAACTCTCTGCCATCCGCAATGCAGAGGACTCAGGAGTAAGGTGAGCTCTCAGATGCTAAGGTCTTAATTGACACTGAGATTTTGATTATTTCTTCATTTTGACATTTCTTGGAGAAGGTATGATTTTTTATTTTTTATTTTTAATTTTTAGGGCACAGTGGAGGTGCTGACTTCTGAGATTACATGATTAGAAACTAGGTTTATGAAAATGTTTATATTGATAATAATGATCATTCTGACGTTGAACTCATATGGTCTTGGACAGATCCATGGCCTGGATATTAATGAATTAAGCTTTTTGTAACTTGCCTTTAGTTGCAGGCATGGGTGGCATAATGTGTAAGCCTGGATTTTCTTGTCTTAGAACTTGGGGGTAATGCAATACTACATTTGCAAGCTGATATACTAGGACACAATGGAATGAATTAAATACAAATGTATCAGTTAGGATTATGATTAACTAGATTTGAAAGTACATATAGTGACTATTACTGTGTTTGAAAATAACAGGTGAATGGGCAAAATAATGTCATCTGCTGCTGTTATTGTTGGTGAGGACTTAATTTGAACAAATATTTAGGGAATGGGTTTTGAACTACTTGATAAGTTCAGGCTGATTTTGTGTCACCTGCTAGTAGCCTCTTGTTTTTCCAATTAGTGTCATTCTGTTGGGCTATTATGCTCTACCATTGAACCAAATAAAACATGACTGAAGATGCTTAGTACTTTCAGTGAGGATACTGGTGTAACAGGGTGTTAATGGGTTGCAACACTGATTGATAGTATCTGTCCCTGATTTTCACAAAAACACAATGTCCAGTTCATATTAAATACTTTGTCGAATTAATAGGAAAATTTCCAACACCGTTCTGAGTCAACATTTGCCCTGAAACGCACTGGTTTTGCCACACATATATTGTTCTTTTTCCACAATCGCTTGCCTGTTGATTGGTTGGGTGGTTGTCTGGAATTGCGTAGAAATTCTGAGTAAAGAAATAATTATCTAGTCTTGTTAATCCGCTCTGATGTCAGCCACCTCACACACAAACTAGTTTACATGAGCGTGGATGCAAACCATGTTTTGTGAAAGCATCCGACAACAATACAACAGATCAGGGTACTTCCTCCATGCTTGTTTAAGGTGCGGGTGAGGCTCTAGAAATATGTAAACAAATAGGACAAACGGAATAAGACTGAGCAGCCAGTTCAAACTAACAAATAGCTATTTTTAGTTGATCAGAAACTATCGTGAACAGGGTTATGAATTTTTTAATTTCTAGCTTTAACCTCCTAAATTCTACAGTACACCTTTTCTTCATATCTCTTATTACACGGATGTCTTCCTCCTTATCTTCTCACAGAGAAACTATGCTACAGGCCTTAAGATTTGTTATCCAGGGGGCAGGGTCAAAGGTGGATCCCACCATCCGCAAGAACATCACCACCACATTGCTCGGCATGCTGGGGCACGATGAGGTATGAAATGGATGCAGATGCCTTTCACATAAACTAAACTGAAGTTTAGTTTTATCTCAGAAAATTTGTCATGGTATTCCACAAAAACAACAGCTATATTTAAAAACACAAGAGGATAATCTGTAGGGCTATTAGTTTTAAGGGGGGAGCGGAATGACTTTGGTGGCTGTATTTTTCCTGTTGTAGTTGAGAAACGGAAGCCAGGCACAAAGGATGTGGTTATTCTGAGAGTAAATTACTTTCAATCTGTCTGTCTGTCCATTTTCTCCGATGGTACGTGTGCGCATGTGTGCGTGCATGTGTCTAGGATGCAACTCGTATGGCTTCAGCTGGCTGTGTTGGTGAGCTGTGCACCTTCCTGTCAGAAGAGGAGCTGAAGTGCGTGCTGCTGCAGCATATCTTGGGTGAGTATTACATGTCAAGTTGAAGTCATGATACCGTCTGTGAACATGAGTTGAGTGGTATGAAGCTAAAAATCGAAAATAAATTCCTGTACGCCTCCTGTATACTGGGGAACAGTTGTAATTCCACTTATACTATCCTTACCTTCTGGGGCCTCTCTGACTATATGCTTTAATAAAAGATGTTTGAAATATTTTCAAACTCAAACTAATTTCCTTTCCGAATAGGTTTTGTAACACTACCAATGTTAAAGTTGAGATTGAAGTTCAATAAAACTTTTATTGTTTCTATTTAGACCTAATCCATCGTAAGCGATATCCCAATGAGTTAGCTATTTTTTCAAACTTTGCTTATGTTTGTGTGATTTCTCATAGTTTTTGCAAGCAGACCTTACTTTTTAAGGTTATGTTTTAGTGATGGTGATTCATTTGGAAATTAATTCTGGTATTTTCACAGCATTTAAAAAAGGCATTGGAATTAATTGAAGTAAGCCAGGTAATGTAAATTAATTTAAAAAATATCCATCTGCAGACACCCTTTATAGAAATCACGTTCTTACAAGCTTTTACCAGACAGTTATCTGAGTCTGCATGTTGACAGTAAAATTACTTATCAGAATATCAATAAATTAATTTTAAATTTATGTTGACTTTATGATTTATCTATTTTGGGGGGAATTAGTAACACTTCTCCTTATGTCTTTATGCAGTGTGTCTTTACTCATTCTTTGCTTCTACTTGCGCATCTGCACAACAATCAGTAAAGTAAGCTATAATTTCTCTCCCCGAAGCGGACATGTCTGGGGTGGACTGGATGGTGCGACACGGTCGTAGCTTGGCCCTGGCCATAGCTGTCAAGTCTGCTCCTGAGAGGCTATGTGTCAAGGATTACAGCAATACTGTGACAGAGACCATTTTGACCAATGCAGCTGCCGACAGGGTGAGTAAGGGGAATGTTTGCACTGTTCGTAAAATAGCTCCACTCTCAAGTCTATTCAAAGATTCCATTCATCTCAAATGAATATCCTGTTTCCTGTCATTTCCTTTGGAGGAATATTCTAATAAAATCTTGAGTCAAAAGCTGTGGGTTTTATAGAATTTATATGCTGCAACTACTTCTTTGTTGTTGGTGGTTTGTTTTACAGCCATTGTGACACTTCAGATGACAGTCTGAATTCTAGTTATCCGCGTCCAGTGCACAAGACGCAACACTATATCATCAGAGACTTTGCTTGCCAATAGTATCACACATTTTGCCCATCACCTATACAAAAAATCAGATGTTTCATGCCCAACTCCAGTTGCCTCTTTATAAACTCTGTGATTTGTTTTATTTTTTATTTTTACAACAGTTTCCCTCTGTCTCTGTGAGCCCGTCACTCCCTCAATTGCATCCAGCGGTGCAGTTAGTTGAAGGCCTTCCGTTCTAACTAGCCACGTAGTATTTTCTACCAAATTGATTTAAACATTTCAGCCTGTAAGAAGTGGTGCATTTGCACGATGAACTCCAGTATTTTCCAACAACTGCCTCTTGATATCCACAGCTATAGCCACACACATACAATGTGACGCTTCTCTTCCAGATCCCCATAGCTACCAGTGGAATTAGAGGCATGGGATTCCTCATGAGACATCACCTAAAATCAGAGGGAGCAGGGAGTGTGTCACAGCGCATTGTCACACACTTTGTCAAGGTAAAACAGTAACCATTCCATTGACCTGATATTCAGTTTGTTTGCTTCTCTTTTACTGGATTTCTATGGAAGTATTCGGAGTTGATTAGTTGCAAAATAGTTGGCAGTTAAAATTTGAAGGATTTAAGCTGAAAGTCAATACAATGTTTCTGCATCTGTTAATGCTTTCATCTGTATGGGATCACTGTGAGGATACTCCACTAAATAATTGAATTAGCCAGGCTAATTGTGAAAATGCCCTCCATCCTGAGGTGCTGTGACCTTTGGTATCTCTGTGACCTCACAGTGTCTTCATAATCAGTCGAGTGACATCAGGCTGGTGTCAGAGCGCATCCTGTGGTGGGTCTTCAAAGACCCAGCCACGCCCTCCATGGAGACCAGTAACATCAAGCCATTACTGAAGAGTCTGCTGGACAACACCAAGGATAAGAACACCAGTGTCAGAGCCCAGAGCGAACACACCATTGTCAACTTGCTCCGACTCCGTCAGGGAGAGGACCTCATGCAGGTCAGACCACGGACTAGCTGCCCCGAGTTACCGAAGGTGATCATGCAGGAAAGCAGTTTGTGTTGATGCTCTGCCTCCGTCACTTTGTTTTTCAGAGCATTACTGGCATTCTGGACTCTGCAAGTAATGACCTGCTATCTGAATGCCATCGCCGCTCTCTAAAGAAAATCGCGGGCCAGCAAGATTCCAATGAAGAGATAGACGACACAATCCTGACGTGATGAGCAGGACTGAACCATTCAGTAGCCCTTTGCAGAATTACACGGAAGGTTGTATGACATGTTGTACAAAGTGTACGAGAACCCAAGACACACTCACTGGCACATGTCCATGCTACCCGTCATGGACCAAAGAGATGGGTAGTATACAGTATTTACATGCTTCTCCCTTAATGAATTTAATGTGCTTTGCTGCATTGTTTTAACAGCCTTTAAACCCAAGTTATATTTTTTAAATTTGTTTAAATTCGAAGGATCATTTTATGTGCAGGTAAATATCCCACAGGCCAATTCTGTTTTGACTTTTTCTTCTTAAATACA
The DNA here is from genome assembly GCA_901007705.1 of Fistularia tabacaria. Lineage (NCBI taxonomy): Eukaryota > Metazoa > Chordata > Actinopteri > Syngnathiformes > Fistulariidae > Fistularia > Fistularia tabacaria. The sequence goes on along the minus strand of CAAKHD010001234.1, from coordinate 5,852 downwards.
TTTCAAAACTTATGTGAAACATTTGGGATGCAAAGGCACACCATCCCAAACCTTTTTTTTTTTAAATGGTGTGTGCAAGAACAGTTTTGAGGAATTAGATCTCTTCTAAGAACAAAACCTTCTAAGAACTCTTGTCAAAAATGCAGTTGTAAAAAAGCAGAATTAAATAACGTGTAATTTCATAAGGTAGTGTGGCATAGCAGGACGCTGTTTTCTAAAGAGTGTGCTCAGGAGTCACTGACACTTTGATAACACTTAACTGTAACCCTGACTTCTTGAAGTGCCTACAGGTATTTCAGTTCCGTAAATACGAGTATTGTATTAAAACAATCCACGTGTATTAAAGAAACGGGTGCCTCCTGTGTGTTCCCCTCACAGTGCATCACCATGGCTTTCATTTCCTGTCTGAAGCTCTTTCATTGTAATATGAGAAGTTTTGCTGCGTTTATATTTCTCATAAGAATGATCTGGAGGGCCACGAGTATTTCTTTGATGAAGGCTTCGCAAGCCTGGAACCGTATTCGCCGGTCATACTGCGAGTGGCCCCGGTCAGTGGTCTCTGACGCAGAGCGGGAACCGTGTTGAGATCGCGCTCATCAGCGGGGCGGCAGCGGTGGATCTCGAGCCTGCGCACTGGGGCCGGATCAGAGTTGGGCGCTGCTCCGCCAGAGAGGGAAGCGGAGTTTCCTGCTGCTCGCAGCGGATAGAGAGGTCTGCCGACGCCGCGAAACCCCGTGAAAAACGCCGCCGGCTCGGGGGGGGGGGCAACATATCGGTACCGGGGGTTTACTTACATATCAGCGGATTTCGGGGGCAAACCACAAACAGCGAAGAAGAGGCACAAGGTGGGGGCGAGCCACTATCTACCGGCATGGCCAGGGACTACGATTACCTCTTCAAGCTGCTCATCATCGGTGACAGTGGTAAGTTGACACCGGGGATGCGGGAAGGGAAGTGGGCCTTGTCGTGTTTTTTTTTCTCAACAAGGGGAGACGCCGAAATTATCAGACGGGCGTACTATCTGTGACGATAACGTCACGACCACCGATTTTTTTTCTCCCTTTTTTCGAGTAATGTTAAACTTAGCATACTCGTCCGCCATATTTATGTGTCGGTGACAGGGCGGAGGTTCTATGTCCGGGCAGAGCATGTCACCCGCTCCGGCTGGATATCGCCTCCAGTTCATCTGCGTTTCTGTCTGGAAGCTTGATTTGTCCGCGTTCCAGTGGGGGGGACACGCTGTTTTTTTTATAAAGTGAAGAAAAAAGTACTTGCCAAAATCACCGAAGGGGTTTAGTTACCGTCTGATTTCCCTTCATGTGTTTACACCTTATTAGCTGTGGTAGCTAGCTGAAGTTAGGCTAACTTTGCTAGTGTTATGAAGCTATCTTTTTAGCTAGGGTTTGCGTGATTAAATTCAGGTATTTCATGTAGGCGAGACTTTGTTAGCATAATCATCTTGAATATTGTCACCAAATAGGAGTTTTCAAATAACAAATTCTGGAGGAAAAAAAAATGGCTAGTTGTAGCATGATAGTGCTAAGTGGTGACAGTGGATGAACGGCGCACTGCAGCCTGTTCGACACCAGTGTAAAATCCAATGAGGCTGTTAGCGTCACCACTTTGTTAGTTTCGGCTTTCATAATGAAATCCAATCAAGGTGCGCCTCTTACAATGCTACATTTGAATTATTGATAGTTTACCACATTTGAGGACTGGAGCCGAGATGTAACAAAATGTTTATCATTGAGCTAGCTTGTAGCTAGCAGTGTTTTTGAACTGGACAGAGCCATATTGGGGGGTGGGGGGCAGATTTAAACGCAATATTTTTCTGCATAAAGCCATAATGCTTGGGCCCTCCAGTATTTATAATACCGGACACCGGACAAATATTTTTTTATTATGTGTTATTTTCATTAATGAAAAATGTCTAAACCCCAATCATGTTTTTCTTTGATGGTTAACATGTGCTTAATCATTACCACATACATATATTCAAATCTGTGTGAGAAAGATCAGGTGATGCGACACAGAAGGGCAAATACACAGACAAATAAACGCCTTTGCACCAACTAGGACATTCACACTTGGTGCCTGATGGGAATGACTGAAAGACACATGGCTGAAACCACACTGGACTCTGTTTCATAAAGATTTTCCAAAAGGAAGAGAGTGCTGCTACATTCATGAATACTGAAATACTATACATTATAAATCTCGAAGTACAAAACATAGATTGATATATAGATGCATATTTAAACAAAAAAAAAACAAATGTACATGTAACTACATCTACTCATATTGTAGATGTTGCTCCTAGAGGGCAAAACACCTTCAGAATCAGGATGTTTCTTTACCAGTGACCGTAAACATGCTTGATTTGTGTCAGTTTTCAGTTTAGAGAGCCAAACAACTCAATCATAGACAAGCTTACATGTGCAAGTGTTTCACACCGACTATATCCATGTTTCTATTCTGTGATTAGAAATGATTGTGACTGTTTACTCCAATATTCATTGTTTTTGCTTTTGGCCATGGCCTGGAACTCTGTGAGTCTGTTCCTGTGATCAGCCCCGTAACAAGCTTGTCACCATTCTGACTCCAGTTTTCTTTTCCTCCTCTCTCTGTTTGGTGTATTGCTCTCTTTTCTCTGCTGCATGGCTCCCTATTTCAAACATGAAAGGAATGTGACTGTTCTCAATATCTTTTTAAAGCTTTCTTTGCCCCGTAGGCCTTGTTTTGGAGCTCACCGATGTCTGCCCTGTGATGAGTTCAGTACAAAATTTCCTTGCCATTCTCTTTCATTCTCCCATGCAAGGGGGAATCAGTTATAGCTAGACCTTGGCTTCAGTTAGTTTCTGTCTGTAGCAACACTAAAATTGATCATTCAGACCCCTTCTGGTAGCTCTCATGGGTTACCTGCAGGTCTGAGTGAGCCGATAGTTAGCTTACTATTCTGAAATAGGAAAACTAGTCAGTGAAACAGAGAGAGACAATATTCTGACAAAGCTCAAGTGGATTAATATTACGAAAGACAGGTTAAACATAATTGGCAGAGCCAGTGAAAACATGACAAGTCATTGTGCAAATGTTCACATAATGTCATGCTTTCTTAGGTCCAAAGTCTTACGTCACAGTTGACGACCATGCATTATGCAAATTTTTCCTGTCGCTTCGTGTATTCAGTGAAGACACTGGATTTCAAAGTGACTCCTCTCAATAACAGGAAGATTTAACTGTCAGGAGCCCTTAGTGGGCAATGATCCTTGCTCTTACCGTCCATCCTTATCCTGGCACTGTCCCATCAGCTGGCTGTTAGCAGTAGAGCACAAAACAGCACAGCCAAGCCCTCAGTACCGCTCACACAGAGGCTAGTGTCCCCTCAGCTGCTGTGTTGGCCTACCATTGACTAAAGGAGCACAGAGATGATTTGGGCCAAATGCTTTGCGCCTGTGACTGGCGGCCATCTTCAACTGCATGTGGATGGCTGTGTTGTTGAGCACAATCCAAGCTGCGGTAAGGGTGCAAGACAACCGTCTAAGCTTATTCTTCCCTGAGCCCAGTGCTAATGTTTTTAATTGAAAACAAAAGCATCCCAAATGAGATTTTATGTGCATTTTAATTGGCGTACAACAGGTTTATTATACTGTGGAGGATGCACTACCACAAGGTGTTATTCTAAATATTGGCAAAGGTTTAGAGGGGATTGGATTTAGTTATTGAGGAGACAATGTTTTGACATGATAAACCATCAGAAGTCACAGAATTTGATCTTGCTGCTTTGAAACTTGTATTGTTTGTTTCGACCAAAAGATCGGAAGAGCACACGTCTGAAC